>APFE031156164.1:0-10967 GCA_000404065.3 Pinus taeda
TCAAACTGTAACATCTTGTTGATGGACTCAGCATTTATGTAGAAGAGGATCCTCCCTGATGGAGCAATGACAGCTCTGTGCTGCACATCATAGTGTTCAGCACATAGGTGAATGATTTCAGGGAAAACATTCACAGCTGGGAGACAGTAATAGGGCAGGTTTGACTCCCAAATCCCATGTGTACCGTGCCCATCCTAATAGTCTTCCCTCAGTTGAGTGAATGTCTGCAAGAAGTCCCTGTTTCCCTCAAAGTCTTCAATGAGACAATCCTTGTCAACGAATGGCAAGGCCTCCAGCTCCTTATTTGTTTGATTTAGTGGGGCCACACTGAGGGATGAGGATGCAGAAGCTGCCATGATATAATCTAAATCTGTACAGGTAGAGGTAATGGTTTGACAAGTCCTTAAAGACTTTTAGCAACAGGTCAACTGTAAACACAGTCTGGTGTCCTTCTTTCAGTGTAAAATGCAAGCTGGATTTTGTGGTTTGCTGCAAATTTCAAAGGGATGTGAATTGCTAATGGCAAGTTGCAAAGATAGTGATGTTTCTCTGGTAAGAATGCAGGTGGTCTATACTTGGCAAAAGGGAACAATGTCGAGCACCTCGGGGGCAATTTTACGGTTTCAGCCCGTGGAATGAGCACTCCAATGTCAAATTATGGTTCAGGGGTGGTGCAGGTTGCTTGGGTTTACTTCAAGTAACAGGCAGAGCTGAATTCAGGAGTCTTACTAGTCTTTTAATGGTGAATTTTTACAGATAATTGAAATGCATTGGCAAAGTGGGAAAACTGGCGAAATACCTGGAAAAACTGGCTTGGAAGCTTGCGGGGCGGGCTGTGGAGGTTTAATGCCGTCGAATTCTGGACTTGTAGTGGTTGAAATGTCGAATTTGATGGCTGGAGGAAGAATTTCGTGGCAACTGGTCGACAACGGCTACTTCTTTTGCGCGTGAAAATGACCGAAAACGACTCATTTGGTCGTTTATAACATTAAATTTGGAAAAAGTGTGCATTTGGCGCTTTTCCGCCGATGACGTCAGCATGACGTCATGGTGGGGCCCGAGTACGGAACTGACGTGGTGCTGAGGTGTGAGCCAGGGTGGCAGGACACGGTGGTGGGTAGACGCGGTGGCAGGGCTGCATGGAGGGCCACGGGACACGGGGGTGGGCATAGGTGCGGTGACGTCAGGATGACGTGCGCATGATGCAGGAGGGAGGGTGGTAACAGGGATGGCGGTAAGCGGGTTCCCCGCACCACCTTTGGGCAAAGGCGGTATTGGGGAGGGGGGCTCCGAACAATCCCACCGCCCACCACACGTCCCTGTACGGGGCGGAAAACCGCTTTCCCCGGACGCTAAAGGTCGGCAGGTCGGGGAGTGAAATTGACCGCCCACCATAAGATCTGGGCGGCAGAGATCGAATGGCTGGCGGGTCCTCCGACGGGTCGTGCAGGTTGGGGAGGGACCCGCTGGCCGATTAAAATATTCGTTTAAATATTTCGGGAGGGCGACCTTGGAATAGTGGGTTTTTATGGGTTTTTTCGGGATTTCTTGGGTTTTTCCATAATTTCAAAAGGGGTTATGGGTAGGAAGGGGTTTTTCTAGGGTCTTTCTTTGCAGATGAAGGTTTAATGAATGAAATGACTTGGAATAGGGAGAGAGATGAAATGGAGGTTCATCAAAGTGACCAGGTGTCATTTTCATTCCTTTTTAAAAGACCATATGGCTATAATGCCAAGGGGAGGGATATTTATACAAACTTTGGGGTTTATACACCATGGTGTTAATACTAGTAGGGGAAGGGTAAGATAGGGGAGCTACATAGTAGAATTAGAGGTTAATATGGATGAAGGGGGTAAGTGAGGGGGAATGTCACTGAGTTTGTTTGAAACACACTTAGTTTAGGAAGTAGATCAAAATGAAAATATTTTTACATAGGAAATGTGGCCTTTAAAGGATGAATAACCTCTATGAAACCATAAATCTTTCCCTGCATTTTAACTCATGAGGGGATGTTAGTAACAAATGGGAAAAGGGAAGGAGGGGAGGTTAGACATGCTTCTTTGTTTTGCTTCTCTCATTTTGACCATCAAAGTCAAATTTTGAACTGAATATCACTTCTGCAACCCCATCTACCTACCCAGCTACTTTGCCTAGCATTTTTTCTTCTTGGAGGGTGCACTTGGACTTGCAGACCCTTTGTGTGCCTTTTCTTTTTCTGGCTTTTTCCTTTGATCTTCTATCAAATTCTACCCTTATTTCTTCCAAGGTCCCAGATTAAACTGTTGGGAACCTTTCTTCTCTACCTGAACTACTTGTTTGCCAAGATTAGACAGTTTGGACAGACTTCTTTCTCTATTCTACAATAGGAAATTTAAACATGGCATGATCCAGATTAGGCTGTTGGACCATCCATCAAAATTGAGTCCTTATCAAGATATAGACACACCTTGTCTCCTTATGGAAATATGGGATCTTTGCATCATCAAAGCAGAGCATATTTGGACCTTTTATAACCAATCATGAAATATGAAACCTATTGATATAGGTAAAAAACAACGATAATCGACAAAGACACGGATAGTGCCCTGCTTCTTATCCACAGGGACAATATTTGAGACCCAATATGTAAGTGGGATAGGATAGATAAAACCAGCTTTAAGAAGTTTTTCAACTTCTGCTTTGACAGTTGCCGCCTTACAAGGGTGCACGGGACGCAAACGCTGACGAACAGGTTTTTCCCCAGGATACGTAGGTATCTCATGCACCACAATGGATGGATCGATGCCGGAAATCTCTTCGTAGGACCACGCAAAAACATCACGAAATTCGCGGAGAAGTGCGATATATATATGAATCTCCTCAGGAGTGCAAGTGACTCCTATATAAATGTTCTCGACAATCCCTGGTTTGATAGAGATGTTGATAGGTTGGGTCTGCGTGATGTTCCCCAAATTCCCTTCAGACGATGTTTGATATATATGGATGGGCGTTTGAAGGGGTTGTGAAGGGAGACATGGAGAAAACCGCTCGAGACAAACCAGCATTTCCCAGAGGGTAGGGAGAAACGAGGAACGGTGGTGAAAATGGGACCACGGACGTTCTTCAAGAGACATAGTCTCCATAATGGCCTCGTCAGAAGGAAATATTTCCTTCAATGGATCCGTGGAGGCGCATTTGCCAAACCAGGGGGGAAAATCATCTGAGTCAAGAGCCCCACTTAAAGCAGCGGGTTCAGCATGAGGGGCCGATGCAACAACAATTTCGATGTAGTTGAGTTCGGCTGGACTCAACGGCATCTCCTCACCCCACGATTCTCTCTGGTCGATGGGGGGAAGGGCCAAAGGATCAGAACGAACCGAGATCATGGAGATAGAGGCGAGGTTGGGAGGTGGGATGGAGAAAACACCCAGGCAGGTTCCTTGAAGAGCCCGGCTCCCACACTCTCAAAAGGAACGGAGGTATGTTCAACGAAGGTACATTTCCCTCAGAAGAGGAAGCGAAGAAGGAAAGCTAGTCTACCATGACAATTTTCCCTTGATGAGGAAAAAAGATGACATGGAAGAGGGATGAAGCCACAGCACGCATGGCATACGTCCAACTCCGGCCCAGAAGAAGGTTATATGTGAGATTCGCGTCAACTACCTCAACTTCTACTTCAACAGTTTTCCCTTCTAAGGTGATTGGCAATCGTTGAAGAATACCATAAGGACGGGATTATCTCCCATCGAAAGCTTCCAAATTTGTAGGGGATTGGCTCAGAGTCGGAGACCCGATCGCTTTCCAACAAGCAATATACATAATACAAGTCGATGCGCCCCCATCAATAACTGTACGATGGATCGTTTTGGAATTGATGACGACTTGGATAAGAAAAGCGATCTGATGAGGCAGCCTAGGAACATGGCTCTCGAGATCGAAGGTAATTAAATACGAATCTGCCGGGTCTATGCCACCGATGGCCGATAGTAGGGACTTCCTCTGAGGGGGGCAGCTTTGGAGAACTTCTAAGGCAGACATAGTCGACAGAGCCTATGCTAAGTCCTCAACGATGCTATAGTGCTGGGCAGCACAAGCATTCGGGTTGTAAGATCTTCTGAGTACTCCTTTAGGAGGAGGTCGGATTGTCATCTCAGTACTTGGTCTCTCGATATGGAGCGGACCAGAGCTAGACAAAGGAGCACTTGAGGGAACCTCGGGCTCCTTCCCGGCAGACGACGGATACTCCTTTGCTCGATTCGTTACATGAATGGGAATAGATCAGGCCATGAAGACTTGGGAACCGAAGGGAGAAGAAGACGTATCAGCCACCATTTGAGTTTGCTGAGAGGGAAAAGGAGTGGAGGTATGTTCAACGAAGGTACATTTCCCTCAGAAGAGGAAGCGAAGAAGGAAAGCCGGTCTACCATGACAATTTTCCCTTGATGAAGAAAAAAGATGACACGGAAGAGGGATGAAGCCACAGCACGCATGGCATACGTCCAACTCCGGCCCAGAAGGAGGTTATATGTGAGATTCATGTCAACTACCTCAACTTCTACTTCAACAGTTTTCCCTTCTAAGGTGATTGGAAATCGTTGAAGAATACCATAAGGACGGGATTCTCTCCCATCGAAAGCTTCCAAAGTCGTAGGGGATTGGCTCAGAGTCGGAGACCCGATCACTTTCCAACAAGCAATATACATAATGCAAGTCGATGCGCCCCCATCAATAACTGTACGATGGATCGTTTTGGAATTGATGACGACTTGGATAAGAAAAGCGATCTGATGAGGCAGCCTAGGAACATGGCTCTCGAGATCGAAGGTAATCAAATACGAATCTGCCGGGTCTATGCCACCGATGGCCGATAGTAGGGACTTCCTCTGAGGGGGGAAGCTCTGGAGAACTTCTAAGGCAGACATAGTCGACAGAGCCTGTGCTAAGTCCTCAACGATGCTATAGTGCTGGGCAGCACGAGCATTCGGGTTGTAAGAAGATCTTCTGAGTACTCCTTTAGGAGGAGGTCGGATTGTCATCTCAATACTTGGTCTCTCGATATGGAGCGGATGAGAGCTGAATGAAGGAGCACTTGAGGGAACCTCGGGCTCCTTCTTGGCAGACGACGGATACTCCTTTTCTCGAGTCGTTACATGAATGTGAATAGATCCGGCCATGAAGACTTGGGAACCGAAGGGAGAAGAAGACGGATCAGCCACCATTTGAGTTTGCTGAGAGGGAAAAGGCTCTTTAAGAACCGCAAGAACCCCAAGAGCACCTTTTAACAAACGACTAACTTCGGACCGCCTGGGGCAGTCCTTAGTATAGTGATCCTCCTCACAAATGAGGCAAGGATATTTGGGTTTGCGCTTAGCTCCTTCCTTGGCTGGGGTTTGGAGGGTTCCTGTTTAGGTTGCTCAGATTTATTTTTTCCTTTCCCCTTTTTCTTTCCTTTCGAGGCTTTACTCGCCGTGGTGGACTAGACAGTGTTGACCCCGAAAGTAGTACCAGAATTCGAACCACCCTAAGAAGTGTTTTCGTTAGAAGCACCAGACTTTTGCTTCCCATGGTTTGACGATGATTTTTTAGAGGCCGGGTTCACAGAGCCAATAGCTCTATCGGCAGATGGCTTTGGTGGAGCCTTGGATGTATCGGGCCTCAGAGCGTCTGGCAAATACTCATACAAGGTACCTGACTGAGAGTAAACTAAGCCCAGGTACAGAGCGCACGCGATTGCTTGCTCTTTAGTCACACAGGCTCCCATAGCAATGTTCCGTGCAATCTTGGGGACAAAGGAAGTCGTGAACCAGTTAGTGAGGAGTTGATCAGGAATCCAAAACTTGATCAACCGGCGACGTCTTCTCCATTAATGTGTATGATCGGAGATGTGCGTAGTTGTGTCCTGCTTAACAGACGTAAGGAGATGAGTCCCTGTTTCGTACCGAATGGGTAACTGAAAGTGAGTAAGGAATGCCATAGCTAATGAATTAAAATCTTGAAATGACGCGCGGGCCAATTCAATATACCACTTAGTGGCAGAACCTATGAGAGTCCTTTGGAAGAGGTGAAGTCGGATCGAATCATCAAGCCATGAGTTAGACGAACACCATAAGTGATATGTCATTACATGAGCTTGGGGGTCCTCTCCGGCTTTGCCGTCAAATTTGGGACAGTCACTAGGTATCTTAGTTGGAACTGGTGGCCATTGTGGATTATGCAAAATGGGATCATTTGTTAACTTCGACACATCGGGCAATTCCAACATCGCTAGAAATGGTAGCTGCGGGTTGAAGGACATCTGTCCCGGATATGAGGTAGGGCCAGAATTCCATCCAGTTCCTGGTTGCCCCCATTGGCCTTGTCCCGATGGACCAGGTCCAAAAGGACCTTGTCCAGAAGAATTTTGTCCATAAGGGTTATTTCCAAAACCGAACGGTTGATACTGGTTCTGCCCCCCAGCGCCCCATTGGTTACCATGCTGCCCTGCAGGTTGTTGATAATTTTGGAAAGGGTTGGCCTGCGGCTGCTGGTAATTTTGATACAGGGTGATTTGATTTTGCCCCTGGGGTTGCTGGTATCCATATTGAGCCTAGGAACCAGGCGGCATTTGATGAGAAGGTTGGGATTGGTACCCACCTAAATAAAGAGGCTGGGATTGGTACCCACCTGAATAAGGAGGCTGGGATTGATACCCACCTGAATAAGGAGGTTGGGATTGGTACCCACTCGAATAAGGAGGTTGGGATTGATACTCACCTGAATAAGGAGGTTGGGATTGATACCCACCTAAATGAGAAGGTTGGGATTGGTACCCACCTTGATTCTGGGGTTGATAACCGGATTGAGGCTGCGAAGCATGAACCATCTGCATGCCCGGTTGAAATGCCCCAGAAAGATATCCTTGCGAAGGTTGGGCCATCTGGCTAGAAGGTTGCCCTTGTAGACCAGATGGTTGATTGGGCTGAGTAGTGGGTCGGCCTTGCTACGCGTAAGGTTGGCCCCCTTGCCCAGAATGGTAGCGTTGTTGGTTTCCGGGTTGACCTTGCTGACCGTAAGGTTGTCCCGAGTTTCTAGAAGGTTGCCCAAGATATGTATAAGATGGACCACTAGAGGCTAAAGGTTGTCCTTGCGAGCCTCCCGGTTGACCTGGGTAATTCTGACCATAATACTGCTGCCCATGATTAGGCTGCGAGTAGGATGGTTGACCCTGGTAGGGTGGTCCTTGAGACCACTGTCCTTGACCTGGACAGAGCTGGCCACCGCCATATCCGGCGGTACCCCAAGCCACTCTTAACGGAACCGAAGTCTCAATATAGGGCTCAGTCGGCAAGGAGATATATAAATGATGATTGACAGGATCATAATAGGGGCCTTGCCCGCCTGGGTTCTAGACATTATGCAAGTACTGGGAATATGCCCTCCCTGCCGAAATAGCATCAGAGAGAGGCATGGCACCACTTGCGAGGTGAAAAACTCTAGTAGCATGTGCCGATGGACCACTTTGTACTAGGTCTCGAGATGGGCCAGCACCAAAAGTCACAGCAGAAGACGCTGTAACGGCACTAGCAACTGGAGTTGATGACGCGACACAAACGGTCGGATTGGTTGGAATCGATGTAACAGCAGTTTGGGAAACAAAAGGTCCCGTTGTAGGGACAATGTTTTGATCCCACATAGAAGAGGAAGTCGCAGAGTTCATAGAATCCCTTAGAGATCTATAGCACGCCGGCACTGTGATACCGAGAGGCGTGACAATGTAGGGCGTAGAGACAACTAGAGATGTAGCCGCAATGGGAGTATCAATACTCGACATAACGGGCATCCCACTTGACACAGGAGATGTATCCTCCATGTCGGAAGAAGCCATCGGAGATGCAACACCAACAGGAGTAGTGGGAAAATCCTCTTCTGAGGGCTCCCAAACAGGGTTCCAAAACAAGTCGTAAAGCTCGCCCTCTGGAGCACGAGAGTTCAACGGTTGGACACTTGGAACGATAAGAAAAGTGTCGCCACAAACCGGTGTCTTAGGGGCAGCAGAAGATGGAGACCCTTGGTCACTTGGGACAGGAGACGGGATCGAAGGATCCACCAGGATGATCAAACAAAGATCCGAGACAAACTAACGATAAGAGATCCTACTCAAAACTAAACGCAAACAAGATCTAACCAGGTAAATGTTATCGTGGCCGAATAAATTTTTAGGACATTAGGAAACAACTTGACCTTTTCATGTTTTAAGAGTCGAGAAAATGACGAAAGATGACTCTAGTCGCCTTCGAATGTTTAAAGAGCTCGAAGTGACAAATGCTCAATAAAGTCTTTTCTTTTACAGAGTCCGAAAAGGATCAAAAAGTGACTACTCTGGAGAAACTAGGCAAGGGGTTTACCAGACAATCCGTAAAACTTCTTATACACCTTGGCAATCGTATGAAAACCAAGGACTTTCCGTACTGCAGTCAATCTTCCCGAATGTTGTGTTCGGTGCGTTACGGCTTGTAAGGTGGCAGACACGGCTTCCTATGGATCAATGATGCAAACCTAGTGGAGTCTCCCCATATATACGCGATGGTATGTGGGAGCCCAAGTCCATGCTAGACCACAATTGAATCACACAAGGAGGAATCACCCAACCTTAATGCGAGAACAAGAGTGACTAGGTTTAACGACGCCGGAGCACGTCTCTAGCCTAGACCTCTACAATGTGAGCGCTATGTTCCAATGAATTTTTAAGTTGATTCGGTTTATTTTGTGGTTGATCTTTAATTAAGTTTCGGTTTTAGGCCCTACCGTATGTAGTCTTTCACAATTGCCTAGATGCAAGCTATATGCCAAAGAATACCATTTTGTTCGATGAATACTAACTACGAGAAGGTTAAGAATTTTCAATCAAACAAAATAAGCACAATCGATCAAACAACCTAATGCAGCTAATGGAAATTAAATAAAACTTTTTCTTTCAAGAATATGAATCAACGAAAAGTTCTATTCCATTAACTATTGAACGCAAAAGAGATTATTTGATTTCTTTTCTGAAGGCACAATGCACTAGAATGAATTTTGAAAGACAATAACACTGAGTAAAAGAGACAAATTCACTCAATGAGAATACAATAAAATCCCAAGACACCAAAACAGTCCTCCAAACCAGAAGAAGAGCAAAATCTTGTATGAGCTATGTGATCTAAGCTCAAATAAGATGAGGATGAAATCCAAGCAAAAGGGAAAGTCACTCGGAAATCAATCAGAAATACTTCAACAATCACTGGACAAGTGCAAAAAACAATCACAAAGTCGACCGGACGATCAAGAAACCCAAAACTCCTACGGAAGGCTCGACACACACACGGCCACTAGATGCCCTAGGGTTGAGGTGTGAAATCGATAGATAGAAGGAAACACCCAAAGGATGAAGGTCAAGAACCAGTCAAACACAGATTAGACACACTCCAGCAACTAAAAAAGATGTGGTAAAACACAAATCCAAGCTCAGAAAGCAGGCAAACAAGTGGATCAAAAAGATAAGAGGCATGGTGCGACTGTGAGGCTGTAACTCGCGCTAAACAGGGATTGGCGTGGGTTGTCAGTTAGTAACAAGGGCCACTAGCGCGACTGTCAAAGGGAAAACCGCGCTAACAAAGTTTGCCAATTTAAAAAGAAAAATAAGCAATCTAAAGCTCGGCTTACAGTATCCAGGCAAGTCAGGAAGCAAGAGGTAGCAAGAACTTCAATCCAAAAAGCTATCCAAGCAAACAAACAAGAGAAAACCAAAGAGGCAAGACAAACTCCAAATTGTTCAGTCCGTAAACCAAATCAGAGATCGACTGATGCGGCTTTGATCTACTTCACTACTGCAAAGCAATAGTGTTTCGAAGGCTATCTGGTGGTGCTTCAGACTCCGTCTAAGTTTACAAATTAAACAACAAGCTAAACTCCCCAGTGGAGTCGCCAAATTGCTGGAGAGGTAAATGCCCTCTATGGATAGAGGCAATCCCTACTAGCCCAGAACGGGTCTAGCAACAATCAAACAATGCTATCACGCAAGTTCCTAATTGCAAATAAAAAGGTAGGTGATGAAGACCTACTTGAGTTCCAACGCTTTCGTTTGTAGAAGAGATGTCTCCCACGTTCCTTTGCCTTGGCCGGTCACAATCCTCCACTATCCTCGTGAATGGACACCTAAACACAAAGAGAACAACACAAACACAAGCGTGAAATCTAATATATGCAATTATACATCAGTTAGGAAGGACATAATTCAACATTAATCATCACAACAATGAGAATGGAATCATAATGATAGTCATCTATTATTAATAATCAACAAAGGAGAATACAACCAGTGTCTTGACGTCAAGTCCTCCTTTAGCTGGGTGCTCAGCTACACAAGTCTTGCAAAGTTTGAAGGGATGAGGGACAAGCCTCTCTCTCTTTGGTAACAATATCTCCTTACTTAGGTTAAGCCTTATGGACACAAAGAAGGCTCTTGCAACTCTAATCTCTTGATATCTTCCTTTCAGCACAAGTATAATTACCACAGGACTAGAACTAGCTTGCTCAAGGCATGGAGACAAGCTTTTATAGATGAAAAGGAAGAGATAAGATCAATCAAAACAATAATGGATTTGGCCTCATCACTTGGAAAATTCTATGGAATGGTGGCAAACTACTTCCCATTCAAGGAGATTCGAAGCCAAACCATCTTCACTTAACTTGGATGCAGTTAGTGAATGAGTTGGATAGAACTTTCGGAGATAGATTGGTTAAAAAATTTGCCCAAAAAGGTTGGCGCGATTGCGACTCTGGGACAGAGCGCTAATGGCGCACCCCTTTTATAGGATTTTCCCCATTGGCGCAGGCAGAACACAGTGGGCCAGCGCTAATGCAAAAAGGGTTGTTTTTAAGGGCAAAGAGCAGGAGATGTCTTCAGGGCATATGAAGCTCATGTTCAGAGGTGAATGATGCAAGTGGTTTCAAGTCTTGTCACTTCTCAC
>APFE031156164.1:12069-115145 GCA_000404065.3 Pinus taeda
AATCTTGTATCTTGTAAGGGAGTGTTGTTGGTTTCCTGGTGGAATATCATAGTGTTGGGTGATCTAAGCTTTTCATGAGGTGAAGAAGGGCTTTCATGCTAGGAGGATGACGTTGGGTCAGAACAATGGGTTGTAATCCTCTTTGCTATTCTTGATATTAATAAAGCTATTCAAGCTTTCCTCCACATTCTTGTATGTTTGATGATATATGCATTTGTGTGGTCAATATATGTCTGGTCCTATATTGTTTATGATTGTAGATCTCTATTCTTTGATAGTATTATGTTGCTTTGATTCCACAGGTGCTCTTTGAAGCTGGGGAAGCGAAGAAGGACTAGCAAAGATCTGTCAGAAGGGAGAGGAACCAAGCAAGGAACCAAGCGCAAGAATGAGGTTGGTGCCCTTTGTTCCCCTCTTATCTACTTCTCATAAAAGAAAGTGAAAGTACTTTTGGTTTGTTTGTTTCTAAGATAGCTACCCGTCTTAGTGGGACTAGCAGATCCAAGTGGACACTAGATTTCCCGATAACAAAAGGTTTTTTGCCTATTTTAGAGGATTTTTCCTCTTTTCTAAAAAACATAGGGCATCCTCTTTCTGCGATAACTTTTGCATCCTAAGTCCATTTTTTCCCATTCAAGTTGCAGTAGATTTAGAATGAAAAGATCTCTGCAATGGGGCTATTTCCAGGAACTTCCTTGGAATTTCATTTTCCTCAGTGAGGAACACTTAGACTTAGGAGTCTATCCAAAATCCATTTTGGATCAGATGAAAGGGCCGAACCAATGCACCGGTTGCAATAGAGGCAACAATTTTCTTCAACAAGATGTCCCCATGAGGTGCATGCACATCATCATGGATGACCAAGATTGTTGCAACAGAGGAAAGAGTTTGCTTCAGCAAGATGTCACTATGAGGTACATGCACATCATGATGGATGACCAAGATTGGCATCAGCTCACTAGCTTCACCATCACAAGCATGTCAAAGAGTTGGTCTCATAACAACGGACCGAGTGTCAACGATGTCTTGCAAGGCTTTCTCAAAACATGTTGTCTCACATGAGTACATGTGCATTGTAATGTTGAGTCATGTCAAGTGTAAGTTGAGTGTCAATAGTTGGTTGTAATAATCATAGAGCAGGTGAAGAGTCATGAGAGTAGTTGAACTGCTATAAAGGGGAATGTCAAGGGCCAACCCACCCTTTGCTATAAATAGTCCTTCATAACTCATTGTATTGGCTTTTGGTCAGCCAAGCTTCCGACAAAACTATCTTGCAAAGAGGTTGGATAGTATTGTAAAGTGCCTTGTCTTCTCCACTGCATGTTTTTTAAAAGAGGTGTGCATTTTCACACTACTCTTGCTCAGCTTTGGATTTGGAGGCCCATTTTGTCTTTTTTCTAGTGAAGCGTGCAGAGCCACACTCTCTCATCTTTACTTCATCGTTCTCCTGAACTTTTGGGTAGGTGGGTGGGAAGGTGATGTTGGCACAATCTTAGTTTAATAATTCGTTTTGGTGGTCGTAAGTTAATTACGAACTTCTTTTTGTTGAAATTGAGAAGTTTACTCATTTTAATTTAAGTGGCAGTAAGTTGCTAGTAACTTAGACCTTAAATTTTTCTTTAAATATTGGTGGGGACCTGGTAAAAGAAAATATAATTGGAGCTGTTTTATGTTAAAAAAAATATAATTGGAATTGGAGCGGTTTTATGTTAAAAAAAAAATAAGTGCAGCGGTTTTATGTTTTTTATAGTACTTATTTTTTAATAATGTTAATGGTGGCGCTGGTTCATATATATATAAAATACGGTGGTGTTTAAACATTTTATGTCTTGATTTCTTTTAAATTTTATATATTATTATGGGTTTGTTTTATGTTTTGGTTAATTTTTTTTAATAAGATTATTGATTTGTTTTATGTTTTAATTAGAAATTCTGTAATATAATAATTGGTGGATTTTTAATGGAAATTTTTAATATTATTATTGATTTTTAAGTATTGAGGGGTTTTAGCACTAAATTAGATATTATTTTGGGATTCAACTTCTTTAAGCAAGCATTCATTTATGACCATTTCGATGGGAGGTAGTGGTAACTAATTAATTTCTCATGATTTTTGAATAGCCCACTTAGCATTAATTGCACGGGTGAAGAAGTGGGACTCATTTCACAGGTGAAGAAGTGGGACTGAAACTAGTGAAATGAATGAAATAGGGTCAATCATCACATCATTTCTGGGGCGGAATTAAATAGAATCAATCGTCACCACCTGAGCTTGCACCCTGACTTCGAATAAAGTCACCCATTACTCAATTACTAATACCTCTCATGTAAATGGTCAAATATGAACGACTTGCTTAAACCAATCCGGAATGATATTTTAATGATTATTGATTTTTTTATTTTTCTTTTAATGTAAAATAATATTTTTTGTTTTTTTTTTTAAATTGTATTTTTTAATGTATAAATATATTTAAAACTTGGAAAATATGTTTGAAAACACTTTGAAATTTATAAATTTAATAATTTTAATTAAATTAATTAAAAATATATTCAAAAGGAAAAAGTATATTATATATATATATTATATATATTATATATATATATTCCTTTTTTCTACATATTGCAGTTAATGATGGCTATGACCAAGTATAACCTGTATAAGAAGAAGGAATACAATAAGAAAGTCAAAAGATTTCTTAAAATTACTTCGAACTCCAATCAAAGCCTTTACCATGGGCTAAGTGAGTATGGCCAAAGAATGACCAATCTTCGCTAGACCATTGAGGGATAAAAAAGAGAGGTCATCCAGCGTAAATAAAAATAGCATTAAAAATATTATTACTCTCTAAATATTTTACATATAAACCATGTAGAAGTTTGAGAGGTTTTTGGCGAGCACTCGACCCATAAGAGGGACCAAAAAGCATATACATGAAGTGAGAGCTTATCAAATATGTAAGTATGGAGAGAACCTAGAGTGGAATAACGATCACTAAGATAAAATTTATTAAATTATGATTAAGATTATGAATTTTCAAAATGAGGAAAGAATAATTAAAAGAGGTTAGTTAAAATATATAGTCAAAATAAAATATTTAAATTGGTAAAGTAAGAAACAAGTCAAAAAAGTAAAATAGAATAATATAATTTAAATTTTTTATTTATATAAATAGAATTTATGTTATTGAAATGATAATAATTTAAAATTTTTAATATATTTAATTTCATAATTTTTTATTTTTAAATTATAATTTATATAATAAATGGTTATTAGTTTAGAATTTTTTTTTAACATATAAATCAAATTTTAATTTGTGTTATATTCAATTACAAATTAGCTCTATTTGTATGGTTCATTATTTGTGAAAGTATTAGTGTGGGTTCAAGTCTCACGAGACATGTTGAACCTTGGGGTTTTTATGAAATATTGGTTCTAAGCGGTAGAGTAGTTTGACAATTAATTATTCATTACTATTTAAAAAAAAAAAAAACTTTTTTTGGAGTCCTTCGTCATCATCGTCGTCGGTCGTCATCATCAATCATCATCATATATATATATATATATATATATTAATTAAAAAGTCTAAAAGATAAAAGATAAGGAATCAAAGAGAGAGAGGGAAGGAGATTTTTATATTAGATTATATATTATAGGGAAATTTATTTACTTATTAATGGGAATAATATGATATTCTTAGGTGAATCCATTATAACAATATTTATTAATGCATTATAATTTATCACATCACTAGTTAGGAAGTAATAGCCATTCCTCCAAACTAACTAAGTTAAATATAATTGACAATATGTTGATTTAATTTCATTGCATGTATTAATTACTTTTTAAAAATTATACTTTAAATAATTTGATCTATTTCAAGATTTGATTGATCCACTTTAAGATGGATTTAGAATAGTTTTTTTGTTTCTTTTTTAATGTTTCCATATATTTATATATATAAGCTATTTGTTTTTTATTAACTTATTTAATATATGTTATTTCACTAGCCTAGATCCATATTAACCTTGGATATACCAAGCCATGAGAGGGATCAAAGCTCTTGAGATGCAAAAATATTTTAGAGTGAAAAGAGATTTGATCCCTCTAGGCACTTGGTAGAGCAAAAGTTAAGATGGATGTTAACATTGAAATATTTTACTTATAATTAAAGTTCTCCACATTACATTTAATTATTTTTATTATTAATATTTTCTAAATATTACATATCGAATCCATATTAATCACTAAAAGAATAATAAATATCCCTCATACATTGAATTAGAAAGTAGTCATTAATGGAGTAATAATTCTCCCGATTTGTCTCGTTGCATATATTTCATGTCAAAATAATTTACTAAACATGGGTGTTGAAATATTTTATTTATAACTTACTATTACACACATTGTAATATCAATAATACTTTATTAAGTACTACTATACCTTCACCATGTCCAATATATGGCATCACAAAAGGGAATTGAACCGGTGACTTGACATCAAGGAGTTCATTAACAAAGCACCTCATCACCTTCTATCCAAGACCCCGTGGACTTTATTATTACTATTTTTAAATTTTAAATTTAAATTATTATTTTAATATTTTTAAACTTAATGTTATGTGAAAACATCTCTCCCATACTTGGTTGTAGATCACCTCCCCGCAAAATGACAACATGACTCAACATTGCATTGTAGAACACCTTAATACTTCCTAAATTTCCAAAGGGTCAACATGTCTCCTAAGGATTGAACCCACACTAATAGAGACACAAATAATGAACCATATCACTAGATCTAAATTTGTAATTAATAATATAATTGCAAGTACACATGAGCAAAAACCTTAAAAGATGGTGTATATTATTATTATTGTTATGTCATTTGCTAATATCCCTTCGTGATTATTAAGATGAATATGATTGACGTTCACTAAGACCAATACAGTATATTAAACCTTAAGGGAGTAAGAGAGTAATTGAGATTATTTAATATTTTATCTCTATGATTGAAAATGAGGCAGAGAAATAGTCACAATTTTGTTGACTTAAATATTGAAAATTAGAATCGATGTGAGTAAGATCTAAGAAATCCAAGAGAATTCTTTTCATCTTCAACCTATAGAAATTTAATGTGTGGATATTAAATTTCTCATGTATTTTACTAAAATAAAAGACTCGAATCTACTCTACTCATCTCCATTATTCAATTGATGATCAGGAGCACAAATCATAAACATCCATCAGGATTAAACACACATACACATAAATTTATCTAGGGGAAAATAACTCCTCAAAACCCCTTCCTATATGTATTGGATTAATCAAACAATAGAGATGAAATAAAATTCTTGCTCAAGCCTCAACAACTCATGCTAGTGTATAGTCTATTTGTCTGCGTGCCTCACTAACTTTGGCTAACACTTATCCAATTTTCTTGTGCTCCAAGCTCCTATTCCTTGTGTTGTTACTTTAGGAATTAGGCCCCTATGAATTAGAAATTTTCCTCCAACGAATGATCAGAACTTAAACAGGAGTGCAACAACTTATGGATATAATCATAAACACAAAGATGTAGTAGAAAAACACTTCATTTAATTAATAGAAAAATATTGAACTATGCTTACAAACATAATGGAAATAAGATAGCTTGGGCGATGATAACTTATCTCTAAGAAGAGATGTGGTGACTACATGCCTCTGAACTATCATAAAATGAGCCTAAAGGGCCAATTTATTATTGGAAAACATGAGAAAACCCTAAATAACCAAAACCCTAATCCTAGGATATGTAACACCAAGAGTTTGTGGGCCCTGTTGGGTTTAGTTGGGTAGCCAACATCTGGGGGTTGTTACTTCATCATATTATCTATGTTTGGCACGTACGATACATTGTTGGAAAGGTCTCTTTGTGTACTATAGGTTTTGTCGCTGGCCCCTACCTTTAGCCACAACCCTACCGCAAACCCCAAAAAAACATTGTTTAGTGGGTCAAAACTGCTCTCGAAGTTCAAGACCCGAAAAAATAGTAAAAATAATAAATGTTGATATAAACAAGGAAACAGATGAAATTCACTGGAGGGTATAGGTGGAATAGGCGAGTGGCCACCAATATCCACGTGGATCATTCCTCCTCCCCTTAGGAAGCAATGGTCCCCATTACATGCAGATCCTCCATGCGGTGAGGAAATTTCTGTTGAACATAGTCCCACGTGAACCACTTGCCCTGGTGAAGGAGTTAGCTTGTTTTGACAACTTCATATAGATGTATCCTCTGTTGGTAAGTGTTCTCAGTCTGTGTGTTCATTATTTGACTACTTGTGGCATGTTCCATGTAGTTCAAGTTGAGCTTTATTGGTGTGAGTTGTTCTGCAATGTCAGATGTGTATAACAATGGTGGAAAGTATGGCTGAAGGTGGCCTACATTAGACATTGGGTGCATCCCAAGGAACATTGGGATGTTGAGATTAAAGGAATTGTCACCGATGGCCTTGGTGATGGTGTATGGCCAATACCAGAGCGGGCGAAGCTCACGGTGGGGTACAACAAGGTGCTCCTTCCACAAATGTAGCCAAAATTTGTTTCTCACCTGGAACTTACGCGAGAGTCGATGTTGATTATGGCATTGCTAATTGGCGTTTATTAGGATAGGGCCCCCTAGGGTCAATTTTGGGGCAAAATCCCAAGTTTTGGGGCAGAAAGCCCAAGTTTTTGTATGTAAAGTGTAAAGTCTCCACAAGTTATGGTTAGAGAGTGCATAGATTGTAAACTGTCATAAAGGGTTTTACCATTCGTTTATGTAAATTGTGTTAGCTTTAGTAGATCTACCCATGCTTGGTGGACCATGAGATTGTATGAAAAGGGAAGTCTTAGAGAGTGCAAGGCAACTTCTAAGAAGTAAGTTCTTGATGAGAACGAATGTCATGGTTTAGTAGGAGCTAAGAGGAAAGAGTCTTAAAGTAAAAGAGAGGCTCTGCAACTAAGTGCGTAGAGGCCTAGAGTATAGTCCGTAGTGGAGTGTGCAGACCCCTTCAGTTGAGTGTGTAAGCTAGTTTGAATCTCCAAGAAGATTTGAAGTATAAATAAAGAAGATTATTCTAGAAATATTTGTGTTTTTCTATTTACTTCTATTATGAATGAACACGATTATGTTATGATGAATATTGGCTTTATGATTTAATACTTTATTGATGCACAATTCTGCATGGTTTACTTTGTTAGATGAACGTTGGAGGGAATTTTGACCAAAGTGGTTAGCAGTAGCAGAACATATTGGGTAGATAGATTAGTTGAGGCCACCTAGGCCTACAATACCACCTGGAAGACCACCATTGGGTTCACACCCTATGAGTTGGTCTATGGGAATAAGGGCCTGTTGTCCATTGAATTTGAGTACAATACATTAAGGATGGCAGCCCAACTAGATCTAGATCTCAACAATGAACAAAAAGAGAGATTTCTCTAGTTGAATGGGTTAGATGAGTTCAAAATGCAGGCCCTCCTTCATACAAAGGTGACTCAAATTCAAAGTAATATCTCGCATGAAAAGAACATCAAGGACAAGCAATTTAAAGAAGGTGATTGGTCTTTGTTATATGATTCCAGATATAAAGACTTTAAGGGAAAGTTAAGGACTAGATTGTTAGGGGATTATGTCATAGAGAAATGTCATTATAATGGTTCAGTGAAGATTAGAACCATAGATTCAGAGGCCGTTCCTTTACTTGTTAATGGGAACAAATTGAAAGTTTACAAGAGGCCATTATCCAAGCAAGAGTTCATTGATGGTATCATCAAAACAGTGATGGTGGTGGAGCAAGTCTCAACTGCCAGTTCATTAAGTCACTAAGAAAAAAAAAAATAAGGAAAAATAAGGAGACTCGGGTGAAAACCTCAATGAGGCACTGGAGTCCCACTGTTGGGTTGAAAACGTCTTGAGGCAGCCCAATGGTGTCAAAAAAAGAAAAGAGAGAGAAATAAAAAGATCTCTGGGTGAAAACCTCTCTTGAGGCACCCAGGGCAAGTAGCTAGGATGAAAACCTCTTGGAGGTAGACTAGTTGTTTTCAATAAAAGAAAAAGAAAGGAGAAAAGAAAAAATTATGAAAATATTCTTTGCACGTCAGCAGGAGGATGATCAAAGCAACAAAAGAGAATCAAATGGGACATGCCCAGCTCATGTTTTTTTTTCTCCATGCATTATCCTTCATCATTCCATCATTCCTTCCTTTTTTCCACTAATTTGCCTCCATTTGCAAGGGTTTTTAGTTTTCTACAGGATTCCCTGTAAACATACAGGATGATCCTATAGGAATTACAGTGGCTTGGGAAACCTAAAAGAAGTAATCCTAGAGCAAGGGGATGACCTTCCCATGTCAAAAAAAAAATTCCTACTTCACCATACCTCTCTCAACCATGATCACCCCTGCATTCATAAAAAAAAGTCAAGTTTCAAAAAAATACAATTTTAACTGGCCACCTTTAGTTCCTCATTCACAAATTCCTAGACCTCTTATGCTCCCATTCCAATCATACTCAAGTTCCAATAGTAGAAAATGATTAAAATTTTTGAGGGAGAAGTGGGTATAGGACATCCTACAGGAAATCATGTAGCATCATATCCCATAAAACAAAAATCACTGGTTGCAGTCAAATTCAAGCACGAAAGATCCAAAGGTAGAAGAATCTCCTCTAGAGCCTAGTAGCGACATCAGGATCATCAACATCAACATACAAGTGCCTTCACATCAAATAAAATCATCGAAGGACAATAACCAAAAATAGAAAAGCACATGCAGGCAACACACAACAAAGATGTCATTTCTTTAGCAAAATTGCATCAAAGCATCATTACCATAGGTAAGTACCTCAATTCCACTCTCTCATTAGCATAATTTTATCAAAAGATGTAAAAGTTTTGAAAGAGTTGGTTTATAAGCGAAAGGTGGCCAGTTAAATTGGCCACCTTTGTTCAATCAAAGAGGAGAAAGAACTTAGTCCTTACACATGTGGCAGTAGTCAAGTCAAGGGAAATAAGGAGGAGGCTGAAAGTAGTTAAGCTAAAAATTCCGGAAGTGGGAGTTGATTACGAGGTGAGGAGAATGATGATGTGGTTGTGGGTCCAAAGGTCCAAAAATAGATATTTGTACCTCAACTTCCAGCACACCACCTCACTCAAATCTCCCATATGAGTAAATAAACATTGATCCCCATGCATAGAAGCATTCACATTCCCTAGGCTCACACTAGAAAATTAGTTCTCGACCCTCAAGCAGTCTACAGGAAAGGAAAATTTCATATTTTTCCTACGCAGGACCACCTACAGGATCTTACAAGGAATCCTATAGGATCCTATGGGATAGAGTCCAGCAGCTATAGGATTGGCAGTGAGCAGATTTAGAAGGGAAACACAGAGGGTGGCTTCATCAAGCAATGTTAAGGAGGTATGCTCTACATTTCCCCACATTTTTCCAAGTGAAAGGAACATAAAAAAATATTATAGTTTGTTGAAAGTGATTGCAGCATAAGGGAATTGTATACATAGAATTTTCAGTTAAATTTCCTCCTTCATTAAATTTTGTATCAGACATATACACTCCTGTATCCATAAGAGAAAATGATAGGGGGTTTAATAAAAGGGAACCCATCAACTCATTGAGGATTCATCAACACCCTCTTGTGCTAGAGATATTTACAAGGCACAATTGGATGGGTTTATTTGAGAAATTGAGGGGGTATGCTGATGAAGTAGCCAGAGATTTTTCCCTCTCCTTCATTCCACTTACTAGGACCCATGCCAATGTTGTGGTAAGTGGAATTTCCATAGATCTCACCCCTAAAATCATAGGAAGAATTACCACACTTCCCTTAGGAGTGCCTTGGAGAAAGGAGGACAAGGGAAATAGCCAAACTTGAAATAAGAAATTCCTTTTAGAGGGAGAGAAGGTCATGGAAAACAAAAATGGAGTGAGAAGAGCAAGCCTACCATATCCCAGGAATGAAATAAGCTACCACCTTATAAAATATATATCATGTGAAGGTAGGTAGAGTGTGATATATGGATACCACCTTAGGCTTCTCCAAGAGATGAGGTTTGGAGTAGATACACCTCTGTTATAGGACAAATTGACCTCCTAATCAACTCAGAGGAGAAAGACAAGATGACTAGAGCAATGATCACAATTGTAGGCCCATAATCCACACTAAAACTCTCCATACACTGACTGCTTGCTTTATAAAGCTTGTTTACAAGCATAAAGGAGCGTTAGTCACCCTGCTGACTCTTGTTGTTAAACTAGGGGGGAGTTAGAGAGCTTAAGTGATGTCCAAAAGGTTATGCCAATGAATCTGCCCATAAATATATAGATATTAAATCCCTAAATTTGTGCTAGAAAAGCAAGGAAACTCCAAAAATCAATATATTTGGAGAAATTCTATTCTAAGAATGAAGGCAAATGGGAAAAAGCTTGTAAACAAGGCAGGTTCATGGTTTTTGCCCAGATGAACTACAGGTGGAGTTTGGCAGCCCTAATTCAATTCCTATATAAGCAATGAGAGGGCCATTGCAAAGGGTATCAAAGAATTTGGAAGGATAGCGCATAGAGTTGTTGTGAACTATCATATTCGTGAAGGAGCTAGCTGAAAGGAGACAGAAAGAGAGGAAGAAGGTGTAAGGAAGGTTGATACAACGGGTTGTTGTAATCACTCTTCCATTCTAAATATAGGACTACGGTTGTGTTCCCTACTCCAAAGTGTTAGTGATATTGTGCATTTATTTGTTCATTCTGATGCTTGTTGTGTTGATTAGATAAGTTACACATTTATACATGTTTGTTACGGATTCTTACATTAATTGTCAAAAGTATATGATGTGATTGGTTTGCTTTGTTCTTTTGTGTAGGAATTGTCTTGGAGCTAGTTAGGAGGAGTTCTTCTTACCGCAAGGAGATCCCCAAGCGAATCTAGAAAGAACCAAAGGTGATCCTCTTTGCATATCCTATCAATATATGTCTAACAGATGAATATGTGTGTAACAGGTAGCTTTTGCAGATAACCTTATAGTCTGTTGAAGGTCCTGGGAAGACTTTCGAGGGTAGTTTTCATCTCATGCATTTTACCCCATAGCAGAATTGGCGACTCCGGTGGGGACTATACATCTAGTTCCCAGTTATCTAGACTCCTCTCATATCTTCTCTTTCTTCTATGAGCTTCCCGCTTCTTCAAATCCTTTTCTGATCCACCATCTATCTTATTGCATCCTGCAAATTTGCATTATCCTCAGAAACTGATCCTAAGAGCCCTTTTTTTATGTTATTTCCCTCACTAATGCAAGCTGCTAGTCTACACAAAGCTTTATAAAGCTCTTTGACTGTGCACAGGGAGAATTAGTGGCCAAACTAAAGCTCTATTTACACATAGACAGAGTGTTAGTCTCCCATTTCTGTGTTTTTCAAGAGATTTTGTGAACCTAAATGGGGGGGAACTTGTCTTAGGGGCTAAAGAAAGATCTGCAACAGTATCATGCTAACAAATTTGGTTTCTTAAAATTTATTTTTTGAGAAAATGTTTTAGTTTTTCTCTCATAAAAGTCATTTTTGTTGAAAGAAAAGATGATAAACTGTATATCTCCTTCTGTCGAAACAGTTGGAGGCTGCTTTGTTTTGGTTCAATAGTTGTTAGGGAATATTGAGACAAGAAAATTTTGGTTATGAAAAGTGTTGAATGGCTTTAGATGCATTGACCAATTCATGAATATGTGAAATGACACATGTGTAGAATAATACATGTTTGCATAAGAAATTGAAAAAACAAATTCAAAGCATTGTTCTGCATGTTTTATTGAGTCGAGATTCTCACCATATTCATACGTCAACACCTCTACCGAAGACAAATAAGCAAGTACACTAAAATTTACATTAAAATCAATCAGTTACTCTTTTTTAGAGCAAACCAAAATTAGCTAGATTAGGACCTTGGGATAGGCATGTGAGTCAAACTGCCCAAGGTTGAAAATCAAAATTAGTGTCGCTAACGAGTGAAAAATCCTTCTGCACTGATATTACCAGGACCACTCCACTCACAACAGAGTGAAATACGAGACAAAATTGGATTGTGATTGAACGTAGCCCACCTTCTCTTACAACTCCTTTGGGCATTCTGTGTATCGGGGGTCCCTTCGGGGATTTCGGAACTAGGTCGGGGACTCGGGTATCCTGCCCACACAGTCTGTTGTCTACGACTGTGTACCCCCTTGTAATGTATGTGCTTTGAGGTATCTCTAGTGGCCAAACCTTCTAGGTACTTACACAAGGTGACTAGGATGGGCTGTCTTGGTACCTAAAACGAATGGACCTACTTTGTCTTCAATTTTTGGGAGGGTGCTCGTCTTCACGAGAGTACTTGGCCCCTCAATCTGAGGTTCGGGTGAAGCTCAAAAGTAACCATAACCATACATTTGGCCACCCTTCTCTGTTACTCATTAAGAAACTGGCTTTCATCTCCAGTAATCGGTGTTTATCAGGGGAGGTAATTTCCTCTGTTTGATGATTGACATATTTAGTATATTTTTTATTTTTAGGTACCTGAGTGCTATCATTTTTTAGACTTTAAAGAATATCACATTAAAATTTATTTGATAAAACTTAACAGTCATTGTGGCTACATCCAGCCCTCATCATCAATCTAGACAATTGTTAGGACTTCCTCCACTCATTGTGGAGGATCTGCCGAGTTCCACTGACTCAGATTCATCATCTTTCAGGAATCAATCTCCTAAATCGCACATGGGGTCTATGTGAACAACCGATGATTCTGATTTGCCAGAGGATTTCTTTATGGAAGGATTTATTCCTCATTTTAACACTCTGCTTACAGATCTGTCGGACCCTATAGTTACTCCTGTAGTACCAGTACTTTCTTCTTCAGTAGGTGGAACTTTCCCATCTATTCAGTCGGTGCCTCAAGGTTTGTGCAGTTATAGAGACACTATTGGTCATCTACCACTTCCCCAGTCGACGGTTATCACAACGCCGGTAATGTGGAACCCCACAGTCCCGTTCATCCTAGGTACTGCAACTCACATAACACCCTCTATGGGTGGAACCCAGTAGATGCCAGGTTCCACTCCTATGGTGCCACAAAGCATACCTTCGACTAGTTCCACATATAGTGCTCCATATAATACTTAATACGGCACTGTGGGCATGGTCCCAGTTTACAAAAACCAAGGTCAGTTGCAAATGTATAGTTCCAACCTGAAAAATCAAGCATCTAGGGTGGTTCCCAATATGCACATGCTGGCGGGGAATGTCACAGTTCCCCCGCCATTCTCAGGCATGCATGGATAGTCGCTGATTGACATGAGTGTTCCCTCTATCAATCATAGCCATATGGTTAGTTCTGTGTCGGTCAGGAATCCACAAGGGATTCCCACCCAAACCATGGGGGCACCCTACTCACAAGATCAGATGAGTAAAGGGGGCACCGCTTATACTGGGGGCAACTTCAACCCCAGTATCAAAATCCTCATGGAAATCCCATCTACAACAGCGTACTGCAAAGAAACTGTTACACCACGCAACCCATGTATACCATGGGGAACCAAATGATGGGAGGAGTACAGAGCTCCTCAGTTCATCCGTCATCACCATGGTCTGAGTCGAGGGCACCCAACAATCTGCCTTTTTTTGTAACATTCGATATCCCCAACTTATACAAGTTGACAAATGACCCCATCTACCACAACTTACAATGGTCGTCGATCCCGCATAAAATACCGATAAACATTCTCAAGTTCGATGGAAAACAAGGGGAGGATCCAGGCACTCATGTCACCACCTACCATCTCTGGTGTGTTCCTAACTCAATGGTGGATGACAGTGTCTGATTGTGTCTTTTTCCCCGCACCCTCACTGGCAATGTAGCAAAGTGGTATATTGAGTTACCACGGGTCAGTGAATACCTTTGATGCTTTAGCGATGGAGTTCCTAAAGCACTTTCAGTTACCTATCCATTATGAGACAGGGATAGAGCTCCTTACTTCATTTTGTCAAGATACCGCCACCCATATCTCCGATCATATGCATGAATGGAGACGTAGGTGGAGGTTAGTCAACGCTCCCATCCTTGATTTTCTCTTAACAGACTGGTTCTATAAGTCGTTACTCCCCTAATCGCTAGAGATGTCTCTCTAGGTGGTGTAGTCACAGAGGACCAATCCATACATCGTGCCCAACACTTATATTTGATTTATTCATAGCTTGGAACTCTCTACGAAATTATCCCATATGCTCCGGGTAACCCCAATCCTCCCACCACTCAGCACCCTGGAGCGCACACCGACGGGATCGTCGGTGCAACCTCCGAGGTCACCATAAAACAACTCAGTGGTTCCATTTCCAAGATGGTAGTGGACCCCTCTCCCAAAGTGACTACTCTTCCTGCCACCATGGTTAATTCTATGTAGTCTACACACAAATCCAGTGGTAAGAAAAAGAAGAAAAAGAAAAAGACTGCTCCTTCTGAGGAGTAGTCATCTAAGCATCCCAACCTGAAACAGAAGGTCGTTATGCCTACTGATACAGAAAATAATGAAGGCACCAACTATTCATGCAAACTCTGTCATGAAGATCACGTAACTTGGCATTTTCTGCATCTCCAAAAATGCACGGATTACCTTAGCAAGAAATATTCTGGTAAGGCACCTGTTGTCCTTAGAAATCCTTTTCCTAATCAACAGTAGCAAAATCACATTGCCAACCACCTATAACCCACATTAGGGGGCAGCAAGGGTTTGCAAAATCCTTCCTCTGGTGAAGGGAGTTATGCTATTTACACATTTGGAATGGTAGATCTCACCACAAGAGCCAAATCTTATGGAGCTCCTCTCGCTTCGGTAGCAGAACCATCCGTAGGTCAAAAGTCATCACTGCCCAATGATTTGCGAATCGAAAGGCCGGTTGAGGACTTTGTAATTCAACCCCCCAAGTGGGCACTTCGACGCACAATGCACAATACATATGCATGTGCTTCCCAACACTACAACATCATAGAGGATTTTGCACAAGTGCCATCAGCTATCTCAGCACTCGAAGTATTACAAACATGCCCCAGCCAAAGGAAAGCTTTGCTTTCGGCTATCATGGGTATTAACACTATAGATTTCATTCTTGCTATTTTTGACATGGACAAGTGTAAACCTCCCCTTTCCCACCAGCTTGCATTTCAAGGGCATATCACATCAAAAGGTAAAGGTATAGACCGAACTATCATTGATGAAGGTGCTTCAACCTGCATCATATCGGCTTCATGTTGGCTCACCCTGGGTTGCCCAACCCTATCCCGACTGTCAAAGTCCCTTAAAGCTTTCGACAGCCACACCTTTGTCCCAAAAGGATACTTAGCCAGCTTTCCCATCACTTTGGTTGGGAAAACCGTAACGGTGAACGTAAAAGTCGTGGACAAGAAACTTGACTATAATCTGTTGCTGGGTCGCAATTGAACATATGCCATGACGGCCGTCGTATCTACTGTTTTACACATCATTCAATTTCCATTGGATGGAAAGGTTATTACAGTACATCAGTTGTCATTCTGCACCCCTGATTATTCACCATTACCAAGTGGCTCCATACCCCTAGTAGGAGGTGGAACTAACTCTTATGTCAGTATTGGTACTAGTCTATTGAAGGCTTCTTCCCTAATGGGTTGTTTCCCTCTTCAGTTGCCCAAGGTTCCACAATCGGTCAACATGCTTTCATCAATTCCTCATGAACAGATCGATCCATCGATCCTTCCGGCTCCTTCAGACAGTGACACATACGAAGAACAATTGTCATTGTCACTAGCTTAATTGGCTTGCGAATCCATTCGAACTACATCCAAATCTTCGGTCACTTTGTTTTCAGCCAACAGTACCACTGCCCCTCCCATAATCGCTCATTCTTTCAATCCACTAAATCAAGTCCTACCTAAGGACGAGGCCATTAGAGATATCACGAGGTTAGAAGAGCAACCTTGGGAGGATTCGCACCATCATGTTTCGATATTTGATTCGGACATGATGCCTCTTCAAATCCTATCACCTAATTCACATGAAATCGTTTCCTTACCGTATACGACTATCCAAATTTTGGACTCGAAAGGAAACAGGGGCATTATTTCACAAACATTACTCCCAAATATTTATGTCATGACAGGAATTGTGGAAAACATACAGAGTGGAGCTAATCAAAACCCTGAGGAAATTGTGAGCTTCACCTACTCGTTTAGGGACTTCTGTGATGTTTTTCTTGGTCTTATGAGGAAATGCATGGTATAGACCCTTCTAATGTCAAGCATGAGATCGAGAAAGATCGAGCGTTCTTTTTACGGTATTTTTCTTGCTCGTTAATCTGAAAAACCTTGAGTCTTCTTCTTTGGGCTAGTTAAACTACTACAAAGACAAATAGAGAATTGTTAGGGATATTTTATTGCTCTTTAAAAAATACAAACATCCCCAAGTTTTAATCATTCCGCTCATTAAATATATGCAATGATAGATAGAGCATTGCTAGGGTTATTTTATTTCTCTTTAAAAAATACAAACATCCCCGAGTTTTCATCATTAAGCTCGTTAAAATCTAACTATGGTAGAGCACTTTTGGAGATATTTTATTGCTCTTTAAAAAATAAAAACATCTCTGAGTTTTTTGTAGTAGGACTCGTTAAACATCCATACCACAATTCATAAAGCACTTTTTTTGGGATATTTTATCGCTCTTTAAACAATATAAACATCCACGAGTTTTTCATCATTTGCACTCGTTAAATATATGCAAACGATGCTCTGAGCACCTCTTTTTTTATCTTGTTCCAGCTCATAAACTAAAGAATACCAACAAAGCATCCCTTTTAGGCACTTTTTTCTCTCTCTTTAAACTGAAAACTTCCCAAGTTGTGTCTTGCTGCTCGTTAAACATGCTAAAGATGACCCAAGCATTCTTTTAGGTACACTTTTCTTGCTCATTAAAAAATGAAAAATACCGAGTTTTTGTTACCGAGTTCGTTAAAGTGTCATGACAAAACACGAGTTTAGTCCATCACCTCGTACTCATAACAAAATGAGGTGGACATCTATTGGAAAAAGGTTTCTCTTTATCCAGGTTCAATAGATTAAAATATGGAAAAAGTAATTGATCCAGGTATACTATTAAAGTTTTGTCGCACCCAGTTAACAACTATGACAAAGGGACCACCATGGAGTCTCTCTTTACGATCATTTCAGACTCTCTAAATATGAAAAGACCACTGAGTTGTCTAGTCTAGACTTTTTAAATGCATAGACAAGATATAGAGTCATTCCTTTTATGATACTTTTCGGACTCTTAAAAGATGAAAAATTTGACAAGTTTCCCTATTTGGAATCATTAAACTAATCAGATAAGGCAAAGATTCATTCTTGTTGCGATCCTTTTCAAACTCTCTAAACATGAAAAGATCGATGAGTTTACTCATCTGGACTCATTAAAAAATCAGATGGGGAAAAGTGGACAATACAACTGTATCCTATATTCGAAAGTGTGATTTGGCAACATTCGTTCCCTTGAACATGGCACTCCCTCATATAAACTGTCATTTTGATAGCCTCTCAGTATGAACCCTACCAACCTATGAGTTTTTAGCCTACATACCTTGATGTAATTGCATCTTCGTATCTTAAACACTCTGTAGTGTTCATGAGTCTAGTGTTGTCTGGTTAAAACCATTGTCGTGCCTTCTATTGTTCAAGGGTTCCCATTTGTTTCCTCTATCAACCAATCCTACATATCCTTTCATCATGCCCTCCGTTGTTTAGACCCAAAAGCTCAAAAGATTCTTCAAAAAACAAAATCATCCTTGTCCAGTTTCATGTTGATTAATGTAGGACACGTCATTGCCTACCTTTAAATAGGTTTCTTCCTATCGACTTCAATACTCTATCTAGGAAGATAACCCAGAAACACATTCAGTGCCTTGGTGCTTATAGAATTTAGTGGCAGGTTACCTTGTGTTTGATCCCGGGTTATCATTATTGGCTCCTGGTTAAACAATTCTACAAGTGTTTGACGAAAAAAAATCTTTCACACTCATTAGTTTGCACTGTGCATCTTGGAGACCATCACCATTATCGGTGGCCTTCCTCGCATCTCTTAACAGTCTCCATTATTGGCTAGTAATTAGATGATTTCGTGCATGTTCGACATCAACTCATATTATCACATGTACCGATCTATGCTATTCAGTGAAGCGGTAATCAAGACCTTGGGTAGAGTCCTGCATCATTCAGCCTTGTTTCCTCTCCTAAGCTCCGATATTGTTCTTTGGAGATAGATATTTCAGGATGATCTATTATGACACTGGATCCGCCTTGTGCCATATTGGCAGCCAACATTGTTATATATCCGAGGAGAAAGTTACTCTGACATAGCTACTGAGCATGGGAATGCCCGACTCAGGACATGATTTCAGCAGTTTATATATATGTATCTTTTTTGTATCAGGTTTTCCTTCCCACCCGAAACTTCTCTTTCTCTCTACAAAGATTTTGACAACAAATTACAATGTTTCTTCATAAAGTATTTCAGCATCATCTTTGCCTCTGATCTCATACTTTAGGGGGCATCTGTTATAGGACAAATTGACCTCCTAATCAACTCAGAGGAGAAAGACAATATGACTGAAGCAATGATCACAATTGTAGGCCCAGAATCCACACTACCACTCTCCATACACTAACTGCCTGCTTTATAAAGCTTTTTTACAAGAATAAAGGAATGTTAGTCGCCCTCCTAACTCTTGTTGTTAGACCAAGGGGAGCATTAGTGAACTTAAGTGATGTCCAAAAGGTTATGCCAATGAATTTGCCCATAAATATCTAGATATTAAATCCCTAAATTTGTGCTAGAAAAGCAAGGAAACTCCAAAAATCAAGATATTTGGAGAAATTCTATTCTAAGAATGAAGGCAAATGGGAAAAGGCTTGTAAACAAGGCAGCTTCATGGTTTTTGCCCAAATGAACTACAGGTGGAGTTTGGTAGCCCTAATTCAATTCCTATATAAGCAACGAGAGGGCCATTGCAAAGGGGATCAGAGCATTTGGAAGGATAGCCCATAGATCTATTGTGAACTGTCATATTCTTGAAGGAGCTAGCTGAAAGAAGGAGAGAGAGAGAGGAAGAAGGGGTAAGGAAGGTTGATACAACGGGTTGTTGTAGTCACTCTTCCATTCTGAATATAGGACTGCAGTTGTGTTCCCTAATCCAAAGTGTCAGTGATATTGTGCATTTATTTGTTCATTCTGATGCTTGTTGTGTTGAGTAGATAAGTTACACATTTATGCATGTTTGTTACAGATTCTTACATTAATTGTCAAAAGCATATGTTGTGATTGGTTTGCTTTGTTCTTTTGTGCAGGAATTGTCTAGGAGCCGGTTAGGAGGAGTTCTTCTTACTGCACGGAGATCCCTGAGAAAATCTAGAAATTACCAAAGGTGATCCTCTTTCCATATCCTATCAATATATGTCTGATAGATGAACATGTGTGTAACAGGTAACTTTTGCAGATAACCTTACAGTATGTCGAAGGTCCCAGGAAGATTTTCAAGGGTAGTTTTCATCTTGTGCATTTTACCCCATAGAAACCTCCTCAACATAGACTCAGCATACCCTAATTCCTTCTTCAATCAGTGGTATATATGAGCATGAAGGTGTAGGAAGGAATCCACCAACAACTAGCCCATCATGGGTTAATTAGACTTATCATAGAAGATTCCCTCCAAAACCTTAGAATTCCTATCACATGGGAAATTTTTAGAGACATGTAGACAAAGGAGGATATAAAGTCCCTTGATTATGACAAGGTTCCTACTTCCAGTGAAAGTGATGAAGAGGAAATTGAAAGAGATGAAGAAGAAACAAGGAGGGATGAAGAGGAAATAGATGAGGAAGGAGAGGAAGAAAAAGAGAAGGAATGTGGTGAAGAGACAGAAGAATATGCAAAGGAGGAAACTGATGAACAAAGTGAGGAACTAGAGGAAGAAGAAGAGGATAAAGACAAATATGAGAGGGGGAATGGACAAGAGGAGGAAAAAGACAAGGAGGACTCACCTAGGGTATCTCCAGAACCCATTCAGAAAGAGACAACAACTTACCTCACTACCCTTAGTATCCCTGTCAAACAAAAATTCAAAAGACAGAGACAAACTTCATTCTATTTTAGGACAAGAAAAAGTACAAGAATAAGGCAGGGAAAACCAAAAACTCCCACCAAGGTTCCTACTATTATTGAAGAATCACCTAAATAGCAGGAGAATATGGATCCTCTTATGAAAACTCAAGTAGAAGGATCCTCAAGACAAGCCTTCCTCAAGTCTCCTGTCACTTATGTGAGAAGGCTTGTGACTAGATCTACCTCATCGAAAGTAAAAGGAATCCTACAGGATACAGAGAATGACCTAAAGGAAGCAGAGGAAATCCTACATGAAACTCTCAACCTATAGGAAACTCAAAAGTTGGATAAAGAAGGGAGTGTGCATCACGAAACAAAGAAATAGGATCTAGAGATAAGGGAGCCTAGTCCTCAACCTAACCTTGACTACTACTATACGTTTGTTGAAGGGGGTAGGGTCATTCCACAAAAAATTGCCATCCCATTATTCTTTGAGCTTGAGAAATAAAGAGTAAGAACACATATATGGATATAGGTTTCCAAGTCCAAGGGACTGGAGGACATAGGTCAGATGGAGGAAAAGATTAAAGAGATGGGTAGAACACTAAGCCACCTGAGTGACAGAGAGGCCATAATGAAAGCTTAGTTGGAGGCTGGAAATGCATGGTTAAAAGGATAGCTACAGGAAAGAGAGAATCAATTGGCATCCATGGCCATTCTATCCTTAGAGGCAATCCAGTGTAGGATGGCATCTAATTCCTATGCATTATACCTTAAGGAATAATCGTTGCAGTTCCAAATCAAGACCCTAGCATAGAGAGGCATTATGCCATTCCAGGATTATAGACAATTCATTGATATTTTTTATCAAAGCACATTGAAGGATAGGGCTAAGGTGTCTGAGTTCTACCTATGTAACTCAGCCTTGATATATCTGAATGTTTGGGCTCCTAATGCAAAACTAGGGGACTTATAGTTGATGGATTTGGCATCATGGATGAACCATGAGGAAGAAAGATTTGGATAAATTAAGAAAATAATGACAAGGGAACAAACAAAGCCTCTCGTGATAAGAGCTGAGTAGTGAAATCCAATGTTTTTCATCAACACACATAACTTAATTTTAAACGACCCTCAACCTACACCCAAATATCTTGCTACCCGATAGCAAGCAATTACACATCTTGAGGATATGTTCAGGCTAATAGGTGATGAAAACATGCAATCTTGCCAAAGGATATGGAATACTTCTCCCTACTGTTTGAAAATAAGAGAGTACCATTCTCCTCAAAGAATGAGGAGAGCACTAAATAGGACACCCATGTACAAGAAAACACTCTAAAGACTCAAAGTCAATTAGATTGGCTTCAGGCATAGTCCACCACTACTCTTAGGGATGTTAGAAGGAATGAAGGAAGGAAGAGGAAGAAAGGAAGCAATGGGAGGAGATATAAAGGAATGGACGATTCTATGCACAGGAAGAGGAAACTACAATATAAGCATGGGATGTCAGGGAGGCCACTAGAGCTATGAAAGACATGGATATTGATTGATTTGCTCAAAGGATGAGCAACACTTTTAGTAGGGGGGTTATGATGAGCCTCATCAATAGGTAATTATATGGACCTTAATCCACCTCCTAGCTTAGTCAAATCAACTCTTGTCACAATTTATTACATATTTTGATCGTATTTTGTTTAATGAGATGACTCAAAGTGAGATATTATGCCTAGTGGACTAATGTGCATTTAATGCAGGTGTGTGAGAGAAAATCATGGATTTTTGGCTAATTAAGGGATGAAACTCGAATGAGACAAGGAGGATAGATTGTAGGAGGTATATCCTCCTCATTTACTTGTCCCTCATTCAAATATTCCTCCATCAATCACACTAGCTCGGCGTACAAGAAGCCAAGTCATGGTGATCAAAAGGTAGTCAATCAAGTGACAATTAAAGAGCTAGTTTTTCTTGAGTTTGGAAGCAGAGACTCCCTAGATTTAAGGAGGTTGTTGGATACTTGAGTCATATAAATAAATAGGCATAGAGCCTCATTAGGATTCACATTTTTGCTGTAAAAACACTAGTCATTTTTGAGTTCAAGACATGCGGAAGACATTGTGATGTAATTTTCTATTTTGATAATGAGAATGAGTAATTCCTTCATCCAGCACTGAGTTAACTTAGAGGGCTGAAGCTCTTGAGGTAGGGACAAACCCTAGCAAAAAAGGCTCCTCTTGTTGGATTTGTATTCTTAGATTGATTTTATAGATTAATGGTTGAGTTGTCTTTAGAATTATTTCATTGAAAGTAGTGGAGATTTGATTAGTTTTCTTATTAGTTTGCTTCCATTTGTGCTTTACTTCAGTAGTAGTGTGATGAAGTAAAATTATAAGTGTGGACACGAATGAATTCATCTAGTTCGATAATGGGTCTAGCCATAGCAGTTATAATCAATCAAGAGAGCCTACCTCTTGGTTTGCTTATCTTGCTTAATGATGTCCTTGCTTTCTCGCTCCAGCTATCTCTCACTTGCTTCTTCAAGCACCTGAAACAACAGACAACAAACATAATAATAGACAAACTACAATTCAAACTACTTAACAAGTCAAGAAACATTAATCCATGAATATCTAATATTACAAAACATGTAGGAAATCAATCGATAATTGCATATATTAATATCAAAGTGAGATTACAACCATTCGTCTTGACGTTGCACTCTTCCTCTGACAAGACTAGGTTCCGACACACCTCTACTAGCATTCCACAATGGCTTCAAACAAAAATAGTTTTAAAGCTCTTCCCTTTAGGCTTCACTCCTAATCAAATCACACTTCTCCCTCACACAACTAGATAGCTACAACTAGTAATAGCTTGCTTGTCTACTCCAAACCAAAATAGCATCAACACTCAACCAAAAACTATGACTATGACTAGTTTGTGCTTGGGAAGAAGGGAGGTTTATATAGGAAATATGGATGGGAAGTGCATCCTCTTCTCATGGAAAAGGACATATCCCTTGAGGTAGTTCCATCATTATAGGGCAAAGGAGCCCAAACTGACATCCTCGACACCATATGGCCAAAACATTTACCAGACTTTTTTTACGAAGCTTCTAGAGCTAGAATCTTTGGCTCCTAATTTAAAAAACTCTCTATAATAGGACCGATGTAACTGGAACACTATTCAATCACTCTGATCAATGAGAGGAGTAGTGCTAATCTCTACACATCAGCGCGGGGGAGACAAAGGTCATTAGCGCCAGTCTTGTAAACTGGGAAAAATAGAAGTCTAAGGGGAAATGGTTCAAAAGGAAATTTACGTGCTCATGAAGAGGGACACAATGGGAGTTTCTTCATTAAGGTAAAGCATGTGGGGTTCACTGTAGAGGACCTCCAAGATCAAGGAATGAGGAGTACAGGGAGAGTGAAAAAGCGTTGTGTAATAAATGCCCCCTAAAGCATGAAGGCCAAGGTGGAGTGAGGGATGAAATGCTTTATAAATCAGTGCAGGGAACGAGTCTGCCATTGGAAAACTAGCAAGAAAGTACAACTACATATACATAGATTGAGATCTCTGTCAAATGATACATGAATCATGGCATGGACACAACCATCCAGAGAATGATCATTAAATAGATCCAGGTATGGGTGGAACCATTCATCAACGAGGATCATAACGAAACCAAGGTATGGTCGCAACCATCTAATAACGAGAAGGATCACATATGATAACTCTTGGTTTGGTCGTAGCCAACCATATAAAAGAGACATGCATATCATCATAACTATGTAACACCACTTCATAACATGGACTTTTGTTATCTGAGTCTAGGGTCTTGCGCTCCAACACGATCTGACCAAAGTATAGATTCTAACATGTGAATAGATGTGTTTATGTCGAACATCCTAGAAAGTCACCTGATTGCCAATCAATGATGTAAATTTTTAACAAGCGTGGGAGAAACCACCAATAATGACAATGGTCCTCAAGGTACTATTAGCACAATCCACAGAATGTGAATAGAGGAACTAAAGTCGAACACATGTGAAAGCACTAGATTGAAAGCCAATGATGTGAACTTGTCGTCGAGCGAGAAGAACTTGCCATTAGGGCATGCATGCTCTAAGGTACTGGAAGGGAGTCTCTCTATCAACCTTCCAGATAATGAGTTGAAGTCAACGGAAAGTGAATGTGTCGAAGGAGGGCCATAATGAATCCCACATCAATGATGTGATATGAGAGGATGAAAAATGATTTTGGACGATACAAAGAATCAGAGGTAAGTGTAACTGTATAAGGACAACTCTTGAACATATCGGCGACACAACTGGAAGTTTGGCAGTTTTTGGATCCATGGGATCGGTGGTCATGCTGACATGGCAGAGATCAAAATGGAATGAAAAAATGAATGGCCCAAACCCAAACAGTTTCATGACTTGAAGATATCTAGAAATAACCTCTAAAGGGACTAGCATAGGTAAGCCCTTGTAAAGGTGTGCTACAGAGCAATTGGGTCCACTGCCAAGGTGCTCTATAGAGCACCTAGGCTTCCTTTCACCTGTGTTGGGCGAGAATGACCGAAATTCACATAGGGTTTGGAGAATATTCTTATCTTTTGGAGTCATCTAGAAGGTTCCATCACTTATCAACTCCTATGAGCTTGAAAATGGATGAGGAATGACTTAAGGTGCATCCTATCCTCTCATACCTTCCTCCATGGAACTAATTCTAAGTATGGAAGGCCATTTAATGCCACCATTTATGACAAAAAATCCTTCATATTCCTATAAATTGACCACTCATCTAAGTGATCAGGGGCTGGATTATGTTGAATTGTAAGGAGATAATACTGCTATGATATTTTGTTTTGAAGCAAGTACTGTAATGCTACAATTTTGTCGTGCTTTTGACGTGATGTGGATGGGATCCAAGCTGGAGGAATGGCTTTCAGTTAGACACCAATGGTTGTAATTCCTTCTTCTATCATATAAAGTGTTTGAACCTTTTTCCTAGATGTTTGTAATGTTTCATAATACTTATATGTGTGAATTGTATTTAATTCCTTTCACTTATATTCAATAGATCATGTGCTTTGATCGGTTCTTTGTTTTCTATTATGTTTACAGGGTACTTATCAAGTGGATTAAGTACGGGAAGGAGTGACATGATCGATAAAAGGGAGACAAGAGGAAAGTGAAACTATAAGTAGGTCTTCACATATTCTCATCTTATATATTACTTATAGGAAAAGTCTAAAACACTTTAAACTCTTGTTCTAGATACAACTACTTATCTAGGGAATTAGTATTTATCCGTAGATACCATATTATCCGAAACCAATTGGTGACCATACTGGGGATAGGTCCTCTTTCCTAGTAGCTTATCCACCTCCTAAGACATCCTTGTAGACCTTATTTGTGTTCATAGATTATAATTCAGCTCTTTATATTGAAAAATTCATCAAAACTGTCTGAAATTGCCTCTTGCAATGGCTCACTATCACCAGGGTAGGCTTGTGAGGGACACAGTGCACTACAGAGCACCCTTGGCTTAGGGACAGTGCTTTGAAGCACACTGTCTCCCACTCTGTGCTGCACTGATCCTCCTAGGATAATTTTTCCACCTTTGGAAAGTCTTTTTACCAAATTTTCTCTATTTGATTGCTTGCTGATTGATCAATGAATGTCATGTCTCAGAGAAACAATTTCTATCTCCTGGTCTAGCCCAACTTTGATTTGATTGATTAATGTTTCTTACTGTTTTCTTTGTCATTATCTATCAATAGTCAATGTTAGACTATATTTGATTAATCTTCATTTGAAAGAAAGTGTCGTAAAGTATTCTCTTCCTTTGAATTAGAACTATTGTAAAAGTCTTCATTCTTATGATAGATTGATTAATTGTATGTGGATATTCCCTTTTGTTCATAATAACATTAAGGGATTCGAAAAGAAAAACTTGCATCGCTCATATTGTAGTTTTTGAATGCTTGAAAGGAATAGTCAGGGAAATTTCATTAGATGTGCTCTTTGCTCTTTGTCAAAAATCTCATTGCTCCATTCGTACTAGTTAAGGATTTTCACTGTTAAATTGAATGAGAAGAATGCCTATGATATCAGTTTCATTTAAGGAATTGAAAAAATACATCACGTGGTGAACTTGAAAGGAAAATTCCTAACCAAGATCAACTTAAAGTTAACATCAATTTACCTAATGGATCGTTCTCATTAACACGAACATTTAGTGGTTCTAGGCTAGAGACATGTTCTGACATTGTAAAACAAAGCAAAGGTCGCTAAATTTTCTGTAATATATCCCGAATGTGATACCTCATTCCAGGTATGTGAGTATATTGTAGCTTTTCCACATACCTTCGAGTATATAGGGCGGTGTTACAGTATATAAAGTATATGGGAATGCTCTCATTGTGTGGTTTTGCATTAGACAACACCTATACGAATTGGGCCTCCATGTACGTTCAGGTATATATGGGAGGACAAAACTAGGTTTCTATCCATCCTTAGGTAACTGAGTCGGTTGGTTTATACAACTGTGATACACCAAACACAACATTCAGGGAGATTGCTTGCCCATACTTCTTGGTCTGCCGGAGGTATTCTGCAGTTCACAGTTGCTTGGTAAACCTTTTTCCTAGATTATCCCTCTTTTGTTTTGTTATGTTAATTTGATTAAAATAAATTTAATTGACCGTGGATAACATCCTCCATGCTCACTCTTTAGTTGGTCTTAGGTTGAGCATATGCCAACAAATCTGGAGTCCACTGATCAAGGAATTCCTTTTAATGGGAATCCTAGTCCTTTTCCTCATTTTGGAAATATTGGTGCTCCATATATCGCTACATTATCCCTACTGGGACTTACCATTGGCTTGCCAATATGGTTTTCTTCAACCTCCTTGGTTCAAAATGTCATGATTTCTCTACAATCGAGTATTCCTCCAACTGGAAAATGTCATCCTCAAGTTGATCCTAAAGTTGACCCTTTTCCTTCTTCCTCGGTTGTTTCTTCATCTTCATCTGGTGAAAGTATTGGTACTAGTAACCAGGTGGCTAAGAAGAAGAAGAAGAACAAGGAAGGGAAGAAGAAGAAGAAGAGGAAGAAGCAAATTCAGCAGAGGGGAAACCAAGCAACCATTCCTTTGAATGCCACATCTGATGAGAAACCGTCCTTCAAGCCTCACAAAGTTCGATATCCATGCAAAATTTGTGCGGGAGACAATCTTCCTCTAAATTGTCCTAATATTCCTCAGATCTTAGAAGAATGGTTTTCACGTTCACATCATATTGTGTCATCAACTTCTAGAGATCATGTTGGTGACACACCATCAACTAATGGTAGTAAAGTTCCTAGAAAGAAGGGTAGAGTTAAGTTTCCCTGTAGGTTATGTGAAGGGAATCACCCCATTCACCTTTGTCCCTTTCTTGATGAAGCCAAAAAAGTGTTGGATAATCATCCTACTTCACCGTAGAAACCTCCATCTGGTTACAGGAAACTATCCCTTAATCCTTCACTAGTTGATAAAATGACTGACCTAAATCAACCATTGGTCAAACCGACTCTCTCTGAATGTGAATCTCATGAGTCTATACCCGACCCAAATAAATAGGTTGAGGAAATAGTTGACCCAATTTCACCTTCAGTTAATTGTACCTTTCCCGAAGATAGTGAATATGATACCACTCAGGTTCTTTTCATTTCTTCAAATTCTAATGAGCTTGGGGGCAGTCCTCTTATTCCATCAAGACAGGAGAAAAATCCTCCCACTCTCATAAATCAAGGGGTTAATTCTCCTGTTCTTATGGTACCCCCTCCAAGTAGTCTAGTCACTTCCTTTGATTGGAATCGATTGGCAGGATTCTATCTTCCTTCTTATGTGCCTTTCCACATCATAGTACATGTTTGTAATATGATTGTATCTAGCACTATTATAGATGAAGGCACATCAGTGAGTATTCTTTCCTCTACTGCTTGGCAAGCGTTCGATTTGTCGCCACTTGTGCTAGTTAGTTAGAATTTGTTGGCTTTTAATAAAGGAACCAGTCAACCATTAGGGATCCTTCCTCAGTTGCCTATTACTTTGGGAGGAAAAATCATTTATCTGAATGTGATGGTAGTCCCAGGCCCTTTAGGTTACAATTTACATCCTGGGCATGACTATGTTTATGACATGGGAGCTATTGTTTCAACACTCTTTCGAGTAATTTGTTTCCTGCATGAAGGCAAAATTGTCACTGTTGACCAGCTTTCATTTCCTGGTCCAAATATGGCTTCCAGTCAACCAACTTCCCTACATGGTCCTTTTGTACCAATGGTATCTTCCCCACAATAGGTCAATTATGTGGCAACCCATTCCTATCCTACATCAATTGATGATTAATTCATCGATGTTGTACATCATGTACTGGGGGCATTGGAACCATATCTCTCTTTCATGACCTCTTATGAGTTGTGATCAGAGGATATGAGGATAGTTCCTTGTCTTGTGTCAACCTTGTTAAAAAATGAAACAGCTCCATGAGGATAGTTCCTTGTCTTGTGTCAACCTCCTTAAAAAAAGGAAACAAAGGGTATGAGCGGAGTTCCTTCTCTTGTGTCAAGCTCATTAAAAACTGAAACATAGAATATGAAGATATTTATTTTACTGTGTCAAACTCATTAAAAATTGAAACAACTCCCACGAGGAGATTTCCTTGTCTTGTGTCAACCTTATTAAAAAATGAAACAAGGAATATGAGGATAGTTCCTTGTCTTGTGTCAACATCGTTAAAAAATGAAACCAAGAATATGAGGATAGTTCGTTGTCTTGTGTCAACCTCATTAAAAAAATCAAACCAAGAGTATGAGGATAGTTCCTTGTCTTGTGTCAAACTCGTTAAAAAATGAAACCAAGGATATGAGGATAGTTCTTTTACTTTGTCAACCTCATTAAAAATGAAACAGGTCCACGAGCATAGTTCCTTGTCTTGTGTCAAACTCGTTAAAAAATGAAACAAGGAATCTGAGAAGAGTTCCTTGTCTTGTGCCAAGCTCATTCAAAAATAAAACAAGGCCCTCTAGAGTAAAGTTCTAATTTGAGTCTTTGAGTGTATCTCGTAAAATCCCAGTCGATTATTTTACTTCATCTCGTAAATGAACCTTCATACCGTCCACTTAATAGCCACGAGTAGTCGACTTAGGTGAATGTAATGAAGCTTGTGGGGCATGGTGGTAAAGTTAAGTTTCCTTGTAGGTTAAGTGAACGGAATCATCCCATTCACCTCTGTCCCTATCTAGAAGAAGCCAAAAAGATGTTGTATACCCATCCTACTTCACCGCGTTGATTTCCATCTGGTTACAGGAGACTCCCGTTCATCATGTTGGGGGCATGTAAACCAATCTCAAGCATATTTTTTCATTTTAAGTTTGTGTAAAAATTAAACTAAATTCAAGCATAGTTTTTTGTTTTAAGCTTGTGTAAAAATGAAATTGAATTGAAGCATAGTTGTTCATTTCAAGCTTGTGTAGACATGAAACTGAATCCAAGCATAGTTCCCTATGGTTCAAGCTTGTGTAAAAATGAACCCATTTCCATTTTTAACCCTTGTGATTGCCATTCTATCAACCTTTTTCATCAAATGGGCCTTGATTATTTTCATCCCATCACCACCATCCCTTCGGTTGATCATATGCTTTGACTTGGATTTTTTACCCTTTTTTGAGGAACAGTTACAATGAAAGGTCTTATTAGCCAGCCTATTCACATAAATCAACATGTTTTGAGAAGTTCCAACATCACTAGAACTAGTTTCTATCCTAGAAACCACTCATTCCTCAAAGTAGAGTCCTCATTAAGCCTTTTTTAGACACTCTAAACATGAAAATATTATCGAGCACTTGTCCCATCCAGCTCGTTAACGGATTGGAAACGACATCTCTCTTGTATTATTTTACACTTTTTAGGCTTGAGAGATTAATTTATGAAAAAGAACTTGTGGAGTTTCAATTTTGTCCCTTTTAAAAGTATTTAAACATGAAGAGGACTGAGTTATCTTTGTCGTTAAACTCATTAAAACATCAAATAGTGACAAACTTGTCCATCTAGACAAGACCGAGTTTCACCTTCGCTAGACTTGTTAAAACAACAAATAGCGATGGATTCGCTCGAAGGGTGAAATTATACAACAAGCGTATGTTATCCTTGTCAAGCTTGATAAAAATAAATAGGTACTGGTCAACAATGACTAGGGAAAATGGGAAAAAGGGAAAAATCACTTTATGGTAGCAGGTCGCTCTTGAACATGACACATTCACTCCATCACTCTGACTATCTGGGTTGCGTTATTAGCTTGATGGTTATCACATTGTTGGTCTATCATACCATCCATCACTTTTTTTTGGGTCAATGCTATCAATTCATTTCAGTGTCGCTGACATGTTCAAGAGAAGTCATCCAGTCAAAATTCATCCTTTACAATACCATAAACCTTCATTTTCATGACTGCCATTCCTGAACCTTGTGTTTTCAGTCAAAGTCCATCTCAAAAATAAATACACTCATTTGATGTCGTTGATGTGGGATATATCAAGGCCCTCCTATGATGAGTCGCTTCTTGTTAACATCAGCTCATTATCCAAGAAGTTGACTTAGAAACACCCTTTCATTACCTTGAGGCTTGCATGCATCAATGGCAGGTTTCTTACTTCCCGCAATAGCCATACATCAATGGCCTTCAATCGAAAGACTTTGTATGGAATTTGACATCAAATCATCTATTCACACCATGTAGAATGTACTGTAGTACCTTAAGGATCATTATCATTATCAGTGATTTGTTAACAGCTTACATCATTGGCTAATAATCAGATGGTGTCTTCCCATGTTCGACTTTAGATCACATATTCACATGGTTAGACACGTACTTGAGCGAATGATTGAACGAGGTAGAAGACCCCAAATCTAGTTTCATCCATTTGGGATGTAATTTTAGGAGTACTAAATCATATGTACAATGGATTTACATTGATGGTCATTTCGATCATGGGTCTATAATCCTTTGAGCTCGAAAATGGATGAGCAATGAGTTAAGGTGAATCCTTTCCTCTCATCCCTTCCTCCATGGAACTAATTCTAAGTATGTAAGGCCATTCAATGCCACCATTTAAGAAAAAACTCCTTCATCTTCCTATAATTTGACCACTCATCTAAGTGATCAGTGGCTAGATTATGTTGAATTGTAAGAAGATAATGCTACTACAAGATTTGGCTTTGAAGAAAGTATTGTAATTCTACAAGTTTTTCATGCTTTTGATGTGATGTGGATGGGATCCAAGCTGGAGGAATGGCTTTGAATCAAACACTAATGTTGTAATTCCTTCTTCTATCTAACAAAGTGTTTGAACCTTTTTCCCACATAATGCTTATATGTGTGAATTGTATCTAATTCCTTGGACTTATATTCAATAGATCATGTGCTTTGATTAGTTCTTTGTTTTATGTTGTGTTTACAGGGTACTTCTCAAGAAGATCAAGTACGGGAAGGAGCGACAGGATCGATACAAGGGAGACGGGAGGAAAGCAGAACTGCAAGTAGGTCTTCTTATCTTCTCATCTTATCTATTGCTCATAGGAAAAGTCTAAAACACTTTAAACTGTTGTTCTAGATACAACTACTTATCTAGGGAATTAGTATTTATCCATAGATACCAAATTCTCCAAAACAACACCAAATTATTTTTTAATCACAAGTTTGAAGGGGATATCATATGCTTGCACTATAAGTTCATCCTTCAGATGAATCTGACCTAGTAAGTTTAACGAGCCCTAGGAAGGAGAAGCTCATGTTCGTCATGTTGACAATTTTGATGTCATTTAATAGTTTAATGAGTCTGAAAAATGTGTAACTCAATATATTTTCCATGTTTAGAGAGTTTGAAAAGACACGGTAAAGAAAACTCCACATGGTCCCTTTTCATACCTTTGTGTCTCTCGAGCATGAAAAGGTATAAAAAAATACTTGAGAGGACTAGTTGACCATTTCAGTCAAGGAGTACCTTTTTTGTAAATAGTTCCTCCCAACATGAAAAAGGGGTAAACTTAAACTGGGTGCATGACATTTTGCATCCATTAACGAGTTCGAAATGACAAGGGCTTAACCATCTTTTCGCTTTCAAAGGGTCAAAAAAGAGCTTGAAACCAAACCCCTAATTTTATTCTCTTTTACTAGTCAAAAGGGAAAAATAATCGACGATCTTTTCATTTCGTACGAGCCAGAAAATAGCTTAAAGGTCACTCGTCTAGGAGGAACCAGTGGTATAAATGGTGGCAACTGGTTCCAACAATGGTAGAACTACTCAAAACATGTAATGGTCAAGAGGCTAGCAAATCAAAGCACTCATCACTGCAGTCCCTTAGGAAAGGAAAAACAACCAAGTCAAAGCATATGATCGGCCAAAGAGATGGTGGCGATGGAATGAAACAACCAAGGCTCATCTAGTAGAAATTAGCTGATAAAAACGGAAACCACAAGATGTAAATGGGTTCATTTTTACACAAGCTTGAACCATGGAGAACTTTGCTTCGATTCGGTTTCATGTTTACACAAACTTGAAATGAAAAACTATTCTTGAATAAGTTCGCAGTCCCTAGCATAATGACTCAATCAAGGTACATTCCCGGGAAGCTTCATTTCATTCAACTAGGTAGATGGAATGAGGGTTCACTTTCGATATCCAGGAAGGACTCGACTGGGATTTTACAAGATCTTAATCAAAGACTCGATTTGGAACGGGATTTGTTTCATTTTTTAATGAGTTTGACATAGTAGAAGAACTATCCTTAGACATATGTTTCATTTTTAACGGGATTGATACAGGAAGAAACTACCCTTGAACACTTTGTTTCATTTTTAATAAGGTTGACACAAGCCTAGGAAGAATCCTCATGACTCCTTGTTTCATTTTTTAACAAGGTGGACACAAGACTAGGAATTATCCTCATAACTCCTGGTTTCATTTTTTAATGAGCTTGACACAAGACAAGGAACTATGTTGACACCTTTCTTTCATTTCTTAACAAGGCTGACACAAGACCAGGAACTATCCTCATGACCCTTTGCTAGTAGTCCACGATGGCTTCAAATAACAATAGTTTTAAATCTCTTCCCTTTAGGCTTCACTCCAAACCAAATCACACTTCTCCCTCATACAACTAGATAGCTAGAACTAGTAATTGCTTTCTTGTCTACTGCAAACCAAAATAACATCAACACTCGACAAAAAATGTTGAATAGGACTATTTTGTGCTTGGGAAGAAGGGAGGTTTATATAGGAAATATGGATAGGAGATGGATCCTCTTCCCATGGGAGAAGGAATTATCCCTTGAGGTAATTCCATCATTATAGGGGAAAGGAGCCCAAACTAACATCCTCCACCCCATACAGCCAAACCATTTACCAGAATTCCATTACGAAGCTTCTAGAGCTGGAAGCTTAAACTCCTAATTTAAAAGACTTTCCATAATAGGATCAGGGTGACTGAAACACAATTCAATATCTCCGGTCAGCGTGAGGAGTAGTGCTAATCTATGCACATCAATGCGGGGGAGAGAAAGGCCATTAGTGCTGGTCTTGTAAACTGGGAAAATAGAAGTTTCAGGGGCAATGGTGCAAAAGGGAATTATGTGCTCATGAAGAGGGACACAATGGGTGTTTCTTCATGAAGGAAAAGCATGCGGGGTTCATTATAGAGGTCCTCCAGGATCAAGGAATGGGGAGTACAATGAAAATGACATTTTTTTTTGTAACAAGTAGCTTAGAAGAGATAAAGGAACATTAAAAAGCTATCAATAGATGCCTTTGACCTCACTCCTTCTTTCAAGGATCATGGTTTGAGGAAAGAACTCCTATGCAACCCCAAAAAGACAGAATTCGAGTTTCTCATGGAATTTAGGGTTTTCTATACTTAGGCCAATATTTCATCATTTTTCAAGAGTATGATTTAGTAATCATTTTTGCTATCCTCAATCTTACATTATATCTCATCAATGTTCCATCTTATTCTGCAATATTTCCTCACGCATGAAGTAGACATCTATCTCATGAAATTTTATTTTCCTAAATCATTGAAATTCCTCTTGTTTACATGATTTTTGGGTAAAGGTCAATGTTCTATGCAGTGCAGGTGTTTGAGAAGTGCAAAAATATTTCATAGAAAATAACCTCATTCCAGCTTCATCCATCCATGATCATTCTTTTCTTTCACTATGACCCTCACCAATTTCATCATTTCACAAGGAAAGTTCTCCAAACTTGTTGAGAAAATCCAACCATCTCCCAACTTTGGTTTTGAGTTCTAAAGTGATCCTAGGCATTTCCTTGCCTCATTCCATCCACTAACCATCTTCCCTATGCCTTCCATAACCTTCAACACCCATATTTTTTCTCTCGACTGTATCCTATAGAAATACAGGGGATCTTGTAGGTTTTCAGGATATCCTGTAGAACGCATTAGGACATCCTATAGGCTTTCTTGTAGTGGAATGTTTTGAGGCCGAATTGAGCAAAAAGCCTCTAGAAAGTTATAAAATGTCACCTACTGGTCTCCCCAACCTTATAACCATTCACCATCATCCCTAAGACACCTTCCACATCACCAAAAGAGATTAGTTTTCACACTTTCACAAAAAAAAGGACAAAAAGAAAAATAGACTTATTTTAGTCATTTACAGGAAAAATAGTAGAATGTTTGATGCATTGAATTTGCATGCTTAGGACAATTATATTGCATATATGTTAGCTTAGCATTCTTTTGAAACATAGTCTCTTAGAAATTAGTTAGAAAATGGTGTGTTTTAGCATTTGATTTCAGTGTTTTTCCTCACTGTAGTAGACAAGATTTCTCTTAGAGTATATTTCTCTTTCCCTCTTTAGTAATAAAGCTTCTTTTGAATCCATAGAAGTCTGGCTTGAAAAACCCTAGTGGCCTATAGCCAGCTAAGAAGTGACAAAAAGCAGACCCATTAGTTTTACTTGTGTATACAACATTGTCACCTCCAAGTTTGTACGAACCCTGGGTTGATAAAGTAAATCTGGTAGCCATAGGAGTTGTAGCATTCTTGCTGCAATAATAGTTCTCATCAGAGAGAACTAAGTGTAGCATGAAAGGGTATTGAAGGAGGGGAAAAACATGCACACATTCATGAAAATGTGCCCATACAAGTTATAGACCCATCTCAGCACCTGACACATAGTAGAAAGGGTGAGCAGTGTTTTAGATCACATGCATGGGTGTTCAGGAGCATGAATGTCGTTGTGCACATGCATGTGATCCCATCCATTGGCACACTCATCAAGGTTAAGAAAAAAACCATGTCTGACTGGAGTTAGACATGTAGTTCGACGAGTTGATGTGCATATCCACCAACATAGACTTGGAGATCAACACAGACACTATGCATCTATATTTCATTGGTATGACTGCACTCAAGACTATGGTGTGCATGTTATCAGACGCATTGGACAGAGGAGCCAAATCAATGTGCCTCTATGCAATGGATGCAAGAGTTCTCTTCCAGAAGGATTTCACCACAAAGTACATGGACACCAACACGAACTACCAAGATTGGCATCAGTTCACCACTGTCGATCATCACAAGGATGTCAAAGAGTTGGTCTTCCCACAATTGTCTGAGTCTTAGTGATGTCTTGCATGGCTTACTCAAGCCTAATTTGTCTCACATGGGTACATGTGCAGATTGTAATGTAACATGCTGTAAAAGTGAAAGAACAAGTGTAGATAGTAGAATGTAACAATCATGTAGTAGTTGAAGAGTCATGAGGGTAGATGAATTGTCACAAATGGGAATGAAAAGGGTCACCCCACCCTTTTCTATTTATAGAACCTCATAACTCATTGTATAGGCTTTTTGGATCCAAGCTTCATATAGGTGTATCTTATAGAAATCTTGGAGTGTATTGGAACGAGCCTTGGCTTCTCCACAATGCAAAGCTAATATATTTCTTAGGAGGAGCACGCGAAAATGATAGTAACATTCCATTGTTGGGACTAGTAGTTGGACATGGTCGTATGTATGATTGGAAATTTCACTTTCTTAATATAACAAAGTGAGCACATTTCATGCATATGTTGTTATTGTATTTCAGCTATCTTGGCTACTCTAATGATATATGCATATGTTTTCTTACACATGTCTGTATGGACTTTTCTATATATGTATGTATGAATCTTATTGAGATGTGCTGTTGGTTTAACCATCACTTTGGATCATTGTTTCACTTTCCTTCCAACTTGTGATGTACCTTTGCTCATGTGTTCCCTTCCAAGATGCGTGTTTCCACAATTTTCCAAGGGGCTCACTTATTCAACTTTCCATGTGTTAGAACCTTCCATGCACCTTCCTTGGGTTGCTGCACTGGTCACAGTCTTGCTACCAACAAGGACATCCTACTTGCCTCTATGCGCAACTATGGTCAAGTTGATCCCATACAACCCAGTGCTATGACTCCTACACCAAACGGTCTAAACTCAAATTGGGACCTCTTACCAAGGAGATCACTTGACATGTTGGGAGTTCCATCACCATCAAAATTTCTAGTGCTATAAGGAGGTCCAGATGATAAGCTAATTCCTCACATCCTCTTTTTAATCTCCACACATTTGTCATGGATATCGTTAGACTCATCCCTTCGTGATGTCTGTCTAATGCTGAACCTCTCGACATCACAAGGGAGTTTTATGATCTCTTGTCGGACTTCACATATGATGGTGAAGTTGAAGTCGATTAGCCTGACTACTTACAAGACTTCCTTTCATTCCTTGAGGATGTAGATGAGTTTTATGAAGAGAAGGTCATCTTTCTCCTTTCACGCACACTTCGTGAATCCCCACAATGATGGTGCCGCAACCTGCCTCACTGTTGCATGCGCTCATAGGAGCAGTTATGTGTTCTAATTGAATCTACTTTCCATCCTTCTGATATTGAAGCTCTTGAAAAGAAGTTGTTGAAACAATGGAAGACTCCACATGAATCTCCCACGAATTGTTTCCATCCCTTTCGTCTATTCATGTTTGAAGCTTTGAAAATTCAGATGAAATTCCAATATCTCATGGAAAAATTTGAATATTTCCTTACCAAATCACTTTGTCAAGAGATGAAGTTGAAGTTCAACACCCGCTCAACATACTTTGGTGATGTAGGTGTGCAATAACGAGTGGACATAGCCACTGTCACAAGTGATTGTCCTCCTTCCCCTCATCAAACATCTCTAGCACTGCAGAGTGATGTGGGAGAACATGCTCACACATCTGTTCAATTGTCATATTCTCCAAGCATCACTTCTCTCAATTATCACTCAGATTTGGTTATGAAGCCCATGGGTTGTCACATGCATTTGTTATCTTAGCCTCCATATTCGTGTTTTGCTGATCCTTCATATTGCACTATATTGTGTTCTTTTGTTCCAGACTCTACACCTATTGTGAAAGAGGATCAAGCCATCGATGGAATTGGTGTTGGACAACCAACCTACTCTATGATTCATGATGAGTATGACTGGGAACCTGAACAACAACCCATGGTGAAGGATGATCTCCTTCTATCCACGCCTTCTCCAATTTTTCCTGACATCTTTGGTTATTTTGCTATCACTGATTTCCCTTTTGTAAATACTTCCACATATGCATCTACTATTGATCATTCGTATAACACACCTGATGTTAGTCCATATTTTGGCAGAAGAGAGGAAAAACCATATGTTGAAAATCAACTCGATTCGTCATTTGTTTTTTCTGGAAACATAGAGGGTGGACATTCTTTCTTCTCATCTACCCCTCTACATGATTCATCAAATCATGAGGATGCCAACGAACATCCTGAATTTTCTAATTATGGTTGTCGTGATATTTGTACTTCATTTGATCATGATGTTGATTCACTCATTGTTAATCTGTCTAAGCCACTAATCTCCCATGATATACCTATTGACGAAGTTGAAACCCTATAGGTTGTCGAGGCACTTCAGCTTGCGTTGATGGTTATGTTAGGCCCTCACTGTCCTGAGGTTGGTTTTACATCCGATCAAGAAATTGTTGAAACACTCTCTTCTTCACATTGGAAATCAAACAAACACCTAAATTTTGCTTCCTCCACTCGAATCACATGATCCCATCGCTCTTGCATTGGAGGAATATTACACAGCAAGCACACTTGTGCGACACAAGTGGTCTACCTTTCTCACGTTTTCTTGCATGTCACAGTCAAGAGAATGTGTATGCTTAACATCTGCACGTAGTGTAGCATAACTGTTGGACACCTAATCCTCTAAGGGTTGGTGTGGAAGTTGAATAGTCTAAGGAAGTCCAAGAAACCTTGGAATATGAAACAAAAGGTCATATGAATGTACTATAAATGTATATCATTTGTTAATAATAGACACACTCTCATGCTTATCATTCATTTATTGCTTTTTCCATGTATGTGTCTAACATGGTATCAAAGCATGTGTACTCCTACCCTACTCCAATTTGAGCAACTTGTGTTGTGGTCTCTCTGTGCATGTCAGTTCTGCATTCTTGCGGATAGAACTTCCATTATTGTGTTCATGCGTATTTCATACTACACATTGTTCGGTTAACGTCTCTTAGCTAGATTTGTGTTGGGTTCTTTATCCACTCCCTCAAATAGTGAAAATGCACCCACTTGGACTCTGCACCTAAGCGCTCTACCAAAGGTGTGCAGAATCGGGGAAGAAGGTAAAGAAGAGTGTTACGGGTTTGTACATAGATAGTATTGGAGAAAAAACTCAATATTATAGTAAAGGTATAACTACAAGGCTTCCTAAAACCTAAGGATTTATGAAGGAAGCATAAAGGCACTAAGAAATGAAGAAATAGAGTGGAGATTGAGATCAAAACAATTGAAGACCATAAGGTGAGAAGAACTACACAGGCAGAAAACCAAATAGGCTATTAGACAGTAAGAAACAAAAGAATGTAAGAGTGTAGAGTAACCATTGGATCAGTCAGATCAATGGGCAAGGTTAATGGAAGATAAGCGATGAAGATCTTATCACAGGAGATTAAGTTAAGAAATGGATGGATCACATCAAGGCATGTGTCGACGGAAGGGTGGAAAACGCGCAAAATAATGGAGCGATCTTCGTAGGTGGTAAATAGTATCTCACATGCCCTAAAATCTGTAAATGTTATTCTACAATTTTATGCGATTAACTTGAGGGGTTGACATGTAGCACACGATGGAAAGAGAAAACCACTTTTCTCACGCGCTCTCGACTTGGTATAGGTCGTGCAAGATTTCACGCGAGATTACACGATCACCGTCGAATTGAGGTAGGAGAAATAAATGGTGGAGATTGGCCAGGCTAGATGGCGTGGGCTATTGCGCAATAACTGTTGGATTAAGGAACGAGATCGACAACAAAGATTTAATGTGCTAAGGAGAGCATTGATATATGTGCAAAGGTTTTTTGAATGGAAGAAAGGTAAGGTTTAAGTGTGGTTTATGAAGTATTTCTATTATACGGGAATTATAATAGAAATAAGCGGGATTAATGTTTTATGGTTTAAGTTGAGTTTTAACCAAAGTCTAGAATCCATGTTGTGGTTAATAATCATTAACAAAATATTATGAAGGATTTATAAGGTTGTGCTCAAAGGTTTATAGATTTCCAGACTTTGGATAGTTAAATCAATCATTTTCCGCATAAAATTTATTGAAGGAGCATTAAACCTCGACTTGTGAAGGTTTTACTAAGTATGGAATTTTAAAACTCCTGGGACATGTATATGACATTCATTTTATATGCATATTATGGGTATGTGCGACTTAGTCTTCATCATTCTCAAAAGTTGCATTGTATGGTGATTTCTCTCCAACTGAAAGCATTCCCTATTGTGGAAAGCATCTGAGTGTCATTTTGGATATGGGTATTATAGTCTTGGTGGATAGTAATGAAAAAATGTTTTACAACTATTGAGTTTGAATCCACATATCTTCATGCCCATGACCTGTAAATAGGATCAACATCACCAACGCTTGCGTAGGAAGCTACCACCGAGCTGAGGAGTACCTCTTTCTCGAAAATTGAAATCCTGACTGTTGTTGGTATCTACTAGAGCTTTTGTAACAAAGATTTTAACAAAGAATATTGTCAACGAGGCTACCGGTATTTGAAAGCTTCTTATCTTTCTATGCATGTCAGTAGTTTGCTCCATTAATGAATGGTCAGGAGAGTTATTGAATTTAGAACTATTTAAACTGTTGAATTTGGTCTTATAAATTGAAAAATAAGATATTAAATGTAAGTTGCAACGAGCTTGGCTTGGTTTTGATGCATTGTATACATTTGACTGTGCCAAGAATTGTGGATTGTTTTGGAGTGATTGTTGGTTATATTGCCAAATTTAAGTGTATTTTGGCCATTATGCAAAATTATCTTTCTACATTTTGTTCAATAGGGTATCTTTGGTTATTGTTGCAACCATGTTAGCCATATAATTCGAGAGACTCATATGATTTTTTCAATGAAAATGACCAGAATTAATATAATATTGTAGTTCTTGAAAACTCTAACACTATCTACTTTTGATGACACATTCCAAATCAACAAAGGCTCTCTCTCATAAATTTAGACCTGTCTACAATATGCACAAGAACATATTGCTTTTTTGAAGCTTGAATATCAAATACAATAGGAAGAATTACAACAGTGGAGTCATCATTCTAAACATTTTTCTATTCAAAATATTGAAATAGACTCCCATAAATAGCAAGACAATAATGATATAGTTTATTCAGATCTAGTGCTCAGTAAAGCATCAGAGTTACATGCAAATGCAGAAGTTCAGTTTGCACTTCCAAAGACCATCATCAGACCTTGGGAAGAGCTTGTTAGCAACAATCACAGAACATGTCTTGGATATCACAAGGAAGTTTCCTTTCATATTTCAGATTACTCAAATCCCATTCAGTCTTAGAGTGTTGGATTCCTTCCTCACAGTTCACCTTCAGTTGTTCCAGATTCTGCTCCTCTTCCAAATCAATAACAACATAGTGTGAAATGCCAACACTATGACCAAGTTGGCCATATGAAATATCATTGTTTTGATCTTCGTCCATGTAAGCACTATCATAAAACCAACCATTCTTTAAATCGATGCTTAAGAAACAAACCTCCTGCAAGAACAAAGATTCATCTTGGATGAATTGCTTCTTGACAATGGGCATCAACAACCAAGAAGATATTTCAATCATATGTCCAAACTTGTTCTAGAGTATTGAACAATCTTGCAGTTTATTTTTCTCCATCATCTCATGATTTGGAATTGATCTAAGGCAATTAATAAGGTACTAAAGACTCATGTGCATGGATGTGCCTATGTTACTTTATGCAACAGATCGATAATATTGCGAAGCACATAGGCAATGAAGTAGTTAAAGGAAACATAATAGGCTAACATATAAACACAACAAGTTTAATAAGAAGTTCACCCAATACTCCTGGGCTACGTCTCCTGGTCTAGCCTTCAGTGGTGGCATCTCTATTATGTTTTCAAAGCAGAATTTTACAATAGTGAGCTCAATTTGAGTCTCACACAGCAGATATAAATCAATAATATTTTACTTCGATCCCCCAAGTCTCTGGAGTACACCAACTCTCTTTACTGACTCTGTACCTCAATTGGTCACAGTGGTATGAGCCCAATTTGAGTCTCATACTGGACATGGATATATAGAGGAGTTCGCTTGAACCTCTCAAGTCGTCTCTAGAGTGCACAGACTCTCTGACTCTCTCTATCTCTGTCTTAACTCTGTCTTGATGCTTCCTTTGCTCTGCAAGACAGCTCAGCTTCTTCTCTCTACTTTATGTTTTGCTTCTCTTTCTACTTCACTTACTGCATCTACATCTACTTTCTCTGTCAGTTCGTGGCTTTAAAGCCAATCTGCTTTTTGGCTGTTTGTTTCCAGTTCTCGACTTTCTATTTCCCTGCCTCTGTCCATCTGAATCCCTTCTTTTGGTATTTACAGTCACTGCATAACGCTTCATAGGGAGGTGGCCACCTATTCTGTAATGGAAGAGTGTGTTAGGTTCACTAGCAAAGTTTGAATGACCGTTTTATCCGTTAACTCCATGAATGCATGTGAAACACGAACCTCTGCCAACACATCATCCATATCGGACTTCAAATACTTCACAACTCTACCTATTGACCCCGTCAAATTCGGTCATCCATCGGAACGTGTCTGCGTCGTTGATCTGGGGCCCCCAGATCCTACAGTAATTTTTTATATTGGGTAGCTAAGTAGCGTGATGGTTACCTATTCGACGTGAATGGAGTTCTCTCTCTTTTGTTAGATGCATGGCACTCATTGTATGGTATCAGGAAGAATTACTGCTCGAATCCCCTTCGATATTCTGCTGGTTTTGTGAAATCCCGCTTTCGATGGAATCAGAATGATATCCATTACATTTTATGGTTTTTCGGGTCTGAGCACTTGCGTCCTTTCCTTCTTTGAGGGGTTTTCCCTGCGATATGCGATTAGATACTTGTCACTAATTACATATCAAAAACTACCCCCATTTCTTGAAATGACCTCCGGATTTTCTAATTTGCAACAACGCGTGTTACCATGGGCCAATGGTCTGCACACTTGACCAATAGTCCTCATTGCTCCGTGTTGGTCGCAAATTGCAACTGTTACAAGGATATCTCCAATAATCTTGATCTTTATAAGACTTGTAATCCTTGGCATGATTTTAAAGAGTTCATGAAAACTTAGAGAGTGTTCTAGGATCCAATTTGGATCACGGCCTTCCCACTGAAAAAGGTTTTTTACCACCAAAAGTTGGTTTTTAAGCATCAATCAAGTGAGGATATAGATTCCTCACTTTCCCAATTTCTATCCACATTGCACTACTTGGTTTTGAACCTTTGAATCAAATCCTGAGGTACTGAACATCCCCTCTGCACATTGTTCTCACCTTCTTGCCCATAATTGTGTCTTCCTGCAATTCATTGAGATATTTAGGCAATAGATCATCAATAGAAGGTAATTGACTGTGCTCTTCGAGATCTTCAATCAATGAAGGTTCAAATAGCCTCAAGCTTTCTACATTAACTAATGAATAGATGTGCATGTAAGCTGGCAAATCAAGGCGCAAATCATTCTCACCGATTTTCTCAAGTATCTTGAAAGGTCCATTACTTATTGGCTTTAGCTTCTTACCTTCACCTTGCATTCTATCTTTGCTGATATATAGCCAGACTTGATCACCAACTTGGAAACTATGGTCAGTCTGATGCTTATCATGCCTTGCCTTATACTTGGCATGACTCTTTTCCAGTTGTTCTTGTACTTCCTGGTGAATCTCTGGGATTTTTTCAATAAACTTGGTTTCCTTGTCCACATCACTGTGTCCATCAACCGCTATGTCTTTACCAAAGACAAAATCCAAGGGAGATCTTGGTGTGAAACCAAAACAGGTCTCAAAAGGAGATCTCTATGTAGAATAATGTTTAGCCCAGTTGTAAGCATTTTGCACATAACATAAATGTTCATCCCAAAGCTTGGGATGCTTGCTGCAATAGCCTCTGAGCAATTGGATCCCTGTCCTGTTGATCACCTTTATTTGCCCATCTATTTGTGGATGAAAGATTGTGCTCTTCTTCAGTCTGGTGTCCATCAATTCCCACAAACTTGACAAAAACTTCGCAACAAATCAGGAATCTCGATGAGATACAATGGAAGTGGGTAATCCAAAATGAACCCATACATGCTGAAAGAACAACTTTGTTGTTTATTCAGCTGTAATTTGTTTGTTACAAGGTATTAAAATACACATTTTGCTAAACCTATCCAAAATAACATATAAATAGTCATGAGCTTTTGTAGATTTAGGTAGTCCCCCAACAAAGTCCATGGAAACACTTTCCCAAGGATGAGAAGGAACTGGTAGTTGTTATTGGGAAAACTAGTGTCCATTCAGAGCTACTAGTCCCACTAAGACAAGTAGCTATCTTAGAAAGAAACAAACCAAAGTTACTTGCATTTTCCTTTATGAGAGATAGATGAGAGAGAAGCAGAGAGTACCAACCTCAGTCTTTCGCTTGTCTCCTTGCTTGTTTCCTCCCTCCTTTGACAGAGCTTTGCCACTCCTTCCTCACTTGTCCTACCTCAAAGAACACTTGTAGAATCAAAGAAGCATAATACCATCAAAGCATAGAGATCTATAACCATAAACAATATAGGATCAGATGTATATTAACCATACAAATGCATACACCAATACAAGATTCAGAAATATACAAGTATATGGAGGAAAACTCAAATAGCTTTATTGATAGAAGTAGTAGAAGAGAGGATTACAACCCAGCGGTCTGATCCAACGCCAGCCTCCCAGCATGAAAGCCCTCTTCACCTCATGAAAAGCTAGATCACCCAACACTATGATGTTTCATAGAGAAACCAGCACTACTGCCTTACAAAATACAAAATTCCGGCCTCTGGATCTCTAGGATGAGGGATCCACATATAGATATTTGCAGGTGGGTGAGTCAGCTTATGAGATTTTTATTAGTGTCATTTCACTAATAGTTCTTGGTTCCTCTTGGAAATTTCATGATCGCTTACTCATCCCTGGGCGAATTCAGAGAGGCAAGTATGAAATGAGCAGTTTCTAGAAGATTCTCTAGGTTTCCACCAAGCAAACTTCCTATGCCATTTGTCTGCTCTCGCTCATTGCACCCTACAGAAGGGATTTTTAGTATGCATCAGACCCTTTGCATGTGACAGGTGAGATGCATCACACGCTCAGCATGGAGCAGTCTGTATGGTCCAGTTTTGATCAGTTCTAAGCAGTTTTTTAGGGAGAACTTCTGGGAAATTATGTAATCAGCAAACCTTGTTCCTATAGGGTATCAAACAACACTTTTATGGGTTTATAAGCCCTTGGTTTATGGACATATGTGATTGGGGTTGCAGTGCCCAAATATGTCTATAACAGTTGCCCCCTAAAGCATGGGGTCATAAATCTTCTGATGTCAGGTGAAATGCTTTATCATGAGGATCCGAGGTTTTTCAAACTGGAAGGTGACCTGTAATAAGATACAATACAATACATTATCTTCATAATATTTTCATGATCTAGCTGAGGCGGGCATTCCCATGCTCAGCTTTATAAATTCATTTTCATGTACATAGGACAAACAACTGTCTATGTGGCAGACTGATGATTCTGGTAGAGCCATCATACCTTGGCTTGGATGATTATCTCTGCAGCTATGATGTACATTTGATGTCTTCATTTTCCTGAATATATTGCAACCCATATGGATGAAACTAGATCTGGGATCTTCAAACTCATTCAATCTTTGCCCGGAGTACAAGTTGATCCATCTGAAAAGATGTTCTGGTGTCGAACATGGAAAGACATCGCCTGATTACCAGCCAAAGATGTAAGTTGTTAACAAGTGTGAGAGGAATCACCGATAATGATAATGACCCTCAAGGTACTGTAGTACAATTCACATGGCGTGAATACATGAGTCGATGTTGAACACCATGCAAAATCTTGCAGTTGAAGGCCATTGATGTAAACGTTTCGCGGGAAGTGAGAAACTTGCCATTGAGGCATGCAAGCTTCAAAGTACTGAAAGGGTTGTTCCTAAGTCAACTTCTTGGATAATGAGTTGATATCGACAAGAAGTGACCCTATTGTAGGAGGGCCTTAATGAATCCCACATCTACAACATGGAATGGAGCAAATGACTTTGTGGAGGTGAAAACGATCTGATGATACAAGGTTTAGGGTGGCGGTCATGAAAAATGGAGAGTGAAGGTATTGCAGTGGATGAGGCATAAGCTGGGTTGGTGAATTCTTTGAGCGACTTCTCTTGAACATATCGACGACACTGAAAATCGATTGGTAGCGTTAACCCAAAAAATGAATGGTACGGAGGACCAATGGTGATATGACTGGTGAATGGAATAACCAAACCCGACCTAATCATGGTATGGAGTGAAAGTGTCATGTTCAAGAGCGACTTGCTACCAATGAAGTTCTTCAAGTTTTCTTCCCAATTTTTCCCCAGTCATTGCTGACCAGTACCTCTTTATTTTTGTCAAGCTTGAGGAGGATAACATATGCTTGTTCTATAATTTTCCCTTTGAGCAAACATGTCGCTATGTTTTAGCGAGCCTAGCAATAGTGAAACTTGCTCTTGTCTGTAATGGACAATTTTGTCGCTATTGTTTTAACAAGTTTAATGACAAAGATAACTCAATACTTTTCAGTTTTAGAGAGTCTGAAAAGAGACGAAAAGGAAACTACAATAATCCTTTTTCGTATTATAATCCCTTAAGTCCAAAAAAGTGTAAAATAATACGAAAGGGATGACTTTCTTTATCACTTTAACGAACCGAAAAATACAAGCGCTCGATCTTTTTTGTGTAATGATCCCTCAGGTCCAAAAAGATTAAAATATAGAGGAGCGATGGCACTTCCAATCACTTTAACGAGTTGGAGAGGCTAATTGCTCGGCAATATTTTTATATTTTACGAGTCTAAAAAGAGATTAAAAGAGACTCGTCTTTGAGGAACGAGTGAAATTTTTGGGTAGCAACTGGTTCTGGGTAAGGTTTGGAACTTTTCAATCATGGCAGTGTAAAGAACATGGCTAATAGAATCAGTCGTCCCCGCTGTTCCTCAAAAGGGTAAATAATCAAGTGGAGGCGTATGATCGGCTAAAAAGTGGAGGTGATGGTAAGAACACGACCAAGGCTCAAAAGCTGATAGTAATGCGATCACAAAGGTTATTTACCAAAAGTGGGCTCATTTTTTAATGAGCTTGAACTCTAGGGTAACATATGCCAATAGTTAGGTTTATTTTTTAATGAGCTTGAACTTTGCGGAAACATTGCTCATGATAATAGTCAAATATGTTCATTTCACCATTAACACTCTGTTCTCTTGACGGTCATACTAGCTATTCAATTCCTCCATCAAACTAATTAGAAATGTAAATACATGCTTGAAAAATGAGTTAAAAAACCAATACTTTACTTGAATTAGGTGAACAGTAACATAAAAGTAGTTTTTACCTCTCATTTTACCATTTCATTCAAATTTGAGAATGTTGGAGCTTTGGAGGTGTTTCCCCCTCGATTTTCATCAGCTAATTCCAAGAGATTCTATGGACTATTTTCGGCACCATCTGGACTAGGTAGGAGCTAACCCTCAACTCTTCAATTACATTCTTTTCTTTTTTGATTCTGAGCATGTTTTCCTATTTTTCTAGGTCTCTAGGGTTTGAACACTTCATTCTCTCCCCATTGCACCTAGTACACATCGAAAAGTGTGATGCATACTAACTTGGCCATTGACAAGTCAGTATGCATCCCACCCAATACACAACTAGGGTAAGATGGGTGCAAGGAGGAAAGTTTATGCACTAATTTTTCATGGAAAATTTTCCCTTTTTTGCCCAAATCAGGATCCTAATTCTTCTCTTGTTTGTTTTTCAAAGATTCATTAGAGCAAGATGGTCATTACATGGTGTGAACGTGAGCATGAAGAAGAGGATATGATTGCCTTACATGATCTGGGTATGGTGACTGCATTGCAGAACTGTGCTTTGCTCAAATTATTCTACACATCCAGCATGACGCAACAAATCAACTTGTTGCAATATCTTCTCTATGCATGGGATCCTACAAACCAAGTGTTCTAGATTAGGGTTAAATCCATCCCTTTGGTTGTTGAGGATATCTACTTCTTGACCACTTTATCGAGGCGTGGTGCCCCTCTCTCACTATCAGGTTCTGCCCATGGGGGCGAATTTGTGAGGGATTACATTTGCTGATTCTGTAGAGATGGATCTCAGCCGAGTAGGGATGGAAAGATTAGTATTTGAGATGTCATTGACCGGTCCTTGAGGACTATCTTATTCACCTTCGCTAGATTGGCTAGTAGCGTGGCTCTTCACTTGGCCAACATGTCCTATATGCAGTATGCCTTGGAATGCCTTGAACCAAAGGTATTCAACTGGTGTGATGCAATACTTCCAGTGATAAAAGAACAACTTACCAAGATGACGAATGGAAGATCTAAAAAATTTGGTTATGGTTCTATTTTGATCGATTTCGCCTTGGAGAATATTCCACTGATGCAGCCACAGTACATTTCACTCGGAGTGCCAACACCGACAGAACCACGGATGTAGAGATAGGTTGATCTTATGGCCAGACATGCTGGTCAGTCAGAGATTTCATTCTCTGATGCCTTCTTTGAGTGGTTCAACTGTCAGCAAATGGTTTATGCCGAGTATCCATATGTCGGGATGGATTTATAGGGTGACCTAGATTTGGTGCTGCCAGTTAGTGAGCAGTGGGGCGTTATAGGTAAAAGATCTAACCATATCTTTGTTTATTGCTTTTATAATGTTCTTGTGTTTTTTAAATGTTATCAAGACTAATCAAACCCATGTACTGGTGCAGATATTGGACCGGTGCGACCAACAGTGCGCTTGAGGGTAGTAGCTGCCATTCCAGCAGGAGAGGCTATAGGGAGGGCTGTCCTTCATGATCTGGACGTAGCCGAGACCCTTACCATATTGTAAGATTAGATCGAGGGTCTCACCCTTGCTATTCAAGATGTGAGGACCGACAAGTTACCTCTAAGATTACAACGCCATACCACTGGTGTGCCGAGTTGATGGACTAGGCTCTTACGTATGATCACACAGGTGGTGACTTGTTATCATCAGCACCATTAGTTTAGGGTGCTTTCCTGCATTCTTGAGTTTTTGGGTCGTATGCCCGATTTTGTCTTGGACACAGAACATTTTTGTAAAAACTATAAATTGTTATATATGTTTTTGATTTTCAGAGCTTTATTTTGGTTAATTTTATGATACTAATGGAAATGTTTAAAATGCTTCTGTTTCATAAATGCTGCAAATGTGTATCTAACACATAATTTGCTAATGAATCAGTTAAAGTGTTTAAGTTTCTCAAAATGTGTTGATATTGAATAGAGTCAAATTGCCTTTCCAAAATCCTGACCCTTAGGAACATATGATAGATAGTTGGATTCCGAACAGAATAGATGCCGGTAAGCTATAAGATGACAAGTTGTGCATCTAGCCTAAAAAAAAGTCGACGTATGCCATGTACGATGGCGTCAGAGAGAAGCTCTATCAATGCGCTATATTCAGCGATATTGTTTGTTGACCAACCAATACATACCCCTCTGAAACTCACTAATTCACCACTTGGATTAAAAATGGCCCAGGCTGCAGAAGATAGGTTCTGTGTACTACGACTAGCTCCATCAGCGTATCCAACAAATGGTTGCAATAGGTTCGACATATACAACAAATGAAAAAGTGGATTACCTAACCAAAACAATCACTCTTGATGAAAGCAAAAACGTAACAAAAGCATATAAAGAGATTACTACACTTAATCAAGCATAGTAATGCTTAAGGTACAACCCGTTTCAGGGTTGCGACAGTGGAATCCCATCATAATATACTACCTCATAGGCTCATTTTGCTAAGGCTCACTTAAAAATTTAGGGACCCATCCACAATGATTGGAACTTACTTGCTCCCAATTTATCAGATTCCTGGTCGTAAAGTAAGAGCAGGTCACCTTCTGAGAAGACATGGGATTTGACATTCTTGTCAAACTGCACCTTGACGCGTTTCTTATGGGCTTCATTAGCCAAGGAATTGTCACAATGGGTTTCATACAACTAGATTAGTTCCAAGAAACGAGCCTCTTCTTCTGAATTTCCGGGGAGAAGGTCGACTGCGAGCTTGAGAGATGAAATTTCACACTGAATCGGCAAGACCGCTTCCAAGCCACACACCAGCTGAAAGGGTGTAAATATGATTGTATTTCTCACTGATGTCCTATATTCCCACAAGGCCAAGTACAGGATTAGGTGCCAACTTCGTTTGTGGACTCCAATCATCTGTTGCAGCATGCGCTTCTAGACTTTGTTGATCGCCTCAACTTGTCTGTTAGCTTGTATATAATACAGAGTAGAACTATCGTGGGACAGTCCTAATTTGGCAACCAATTCAACCATCATGTGATTGCAGAAATGTGATCCATGATCTATGACTGTAGCTTGTGGAACACCGAATCCAGAGACTACATGATTGAAAAATAAAAGAGCAGCCGTTTCACCGCTGTTGTTTAATGTAGGCATCACCTCGGCCCATTTTGTAAAATAGTCAACTGCGACTATGATGTATCCATGCCCCCCAGCCGAGGCGGGGTTACATGTCATGAAATCTATCCCCCATTTGGTGAATGACCCAACAAAAACTATTGGATGCAAAGGTGTGGGTGGTTCAATTCTTTTGTCTTCTTGAATTAAAATCATTGCAATGGTCATATCTGGCGCAGCTAGATACAGGTTAAAGTCTTTTTGATAGTCAGGATCATACATTAATGATGCTTTTATCAGGGATTCCTTTAGAGCATCAAAGGAAGCTTGTGCAACTTGATCCCGGTTGAAGGGAACTTCTTTTTTCAAAAGATGCATATAACCTTTAGCAAGTTTGGTGTAATTTGGAATGAACCTCCTCAGAAATTTTGCCTTCCCTTGGAGTTTCTGAATTTGAAGCAAATTTGAAGGTGGAGGCATATTGATGATCGCTTGAACCTTACATGGGTCAAGAAAAATCCAATCCTCTCAAACCACAAAGCCAAGTAAATGACCAGAAACGACACAAACCACACACTTGTGCAGATTGAGTCATATCTTGTAGTGTTGAAAACGTAGAAATATAGCTCTCAAATACTATGGATGATCAGTCTGCTTTCATGAATGAGCTGCTAGATCATCGAGATATGGTTGAAAAATGTTATTGATGTCATGGAAGGCATAATTCATAGCCCTCTAAAAATTTTCCCTTGCATTCTTTAAATGGAAAGGTAGCTTGCACTACGTGAATGTGCCCCACAGACATATAAATGTAGTCTTCGACCGGTCTTGTGGGTGGATATTAATTTGATATACCCAGAAAATCCATCCATAAATGAAAATATTTCGCATCCTGTGCATTCATGAATTCTCTAGTCGATGAAGGGTGTTGGGTACTTGTCCTTTGGACAAGCTTGATTTACATCCCTGTAATCAATGCACACTCTAACCATTCCTTGTTTCTTCATCACAGGAACAATATTCGATACCTAATCAGTTAGAGGAACTAGGTAAATGAAACCAGCATGTAAAAGTTTTTCAACTTCTGCCTTGATGGCAGTGGCTTTCTTCAGGTGCACCTGCTGAAGTCGTTGTCGTACCGGTTTGACATCTGGATACATCTTGATTTCATTTTCAACTATGCTCAAGTTAATGCCTAACATTTCTTCATATGATAATGCAAAGACATCTCTGAACTTGCGAAAGAGAGAACAATATATTTCTAGTTCTGAAGAAGAGTAAGATTTGCTACCATGAATATTCTTGACAACATCTCGTTTGGTCGATATATTTATGGCTATAGTTTCTTCAATATTGGTCAGATTTCGCTTGGAATCCACCGTATTTACAGTATTTGGTAGAAAGTCAAAAACTGAAGGATGATTAAGGTCTCTAGAACAATCTTCGTGGTAATTTGGAAGATGGGAATGATGGTGGTAATCTTCCCATGGTGTCTCTCCTATTATCATTGACTGAACAATTCCTTCGTCTGTAGAATGTACATGTGACCAAGGATTTGAAGAGGTACCATATTCCTTAGACCTATCTATCCAAACACTTGATAAGCATTGATTTAGGCTTGCCACCTAGGCCAAGAAAATTGATTGCTACAATATTTCTATTGGGCTTGGAGGCAATACTTGGCGATGATCCATGCTAACATCATGTTCAGAAATCTTTTGAATCTTTGTAGATATAGAAGATACCATATTGCAGGTTTCCACCGTGGCCACTTCCGCAAAATTACTCAAAAGTGGTAGGGAAAAAGTACCCATTAAGGTCGGGTCTTTTAGGAGGCCTACTCTGATATTTTGAAGTGATTGAGACCTTCCATGGATCATTATAATGCTTCTCGTAACTTGTGAATTGTTTGGGAGGAAGGTTTGTTGGTCAACGATTGTAATTCCTCCTTTGAAGGGAAATGCAATCTTTCTAAAATAAGTTGACACAACAGCAGCCATAGCATAAATCCAAGGCCTTCCCAGTAGGATGTTGTAATTGAGGTTTCCATTGATAACTTCAACATCAATTTCTACTTTCTTTCCCCTCAGTTCAACTTGCAAGTTACTTAAAATCCTGTACAGGGTGTATGTTTATCCATCAAATGCTTTTAATGTCGTTGATGATCTTGACAAGGGTGGTGAGCCTAAAATTTTCTAGCAACTCATTGACATAATGCATGTAGATGCCCCTTCATCAATAATTGTTCGAAGAACAGTTTTGTTGAGGGCTTTCACTTGTATGAGGAAAGCGAGTTGAGTCGATAACTGAGGTTCGTATCCTTTATGATTAAAGGCCACAAGATTGGAATCCGCTGGGTCAATCACACCTATTGCTGATAATAGAGCCTGCTTTTGGGAGGGGCAATTTTGCAGTACTTCAAGTGTCGACATAGCGGGTGGCGATTGGGTTAGATCCTTTATTATATTATAATTCTGTGCTGCTCGAGCATGAGGATTAAATATTGATTTGTGTACTACTCCCTTTGGCAGATTTATTGTTAGCTTAGGAATGATGGGTGTCACAACTTCGATTGAAGTTGTTGTCGAACTACTGGGTTGATCTGCAGCCTTGTTGTTTGACAGTTGTGGATTCTGGTAATCCTTATTCCTTGTCAATATCAAAGCATCATTTTGTTGTTTCAAAATGGAAAACATAAGCACTTAGGATGGGGAAGCATTGTCTCTAGAAACCAGATTGATTTCTAGGTTTGGAAACGGATCAGTCAATACCGCTGAGGTTTTTGAACTCTTGAAGAACTTCTTAATCTCAGCTTTATGTAGACAATCTCTCATCTAATGGTTCTCATCGCATATGAGACATGGCCGATTAGGTTTCGTTTGCCCATAAGGGTTTTCAGAAGATTTTTTAGGAGACAAATCATCCTGTTTCTTCTTTTTGCTTTAATTTTTTTTTCCTACCACCTGGTTGCTTCGGTTCTTTGCCTTTGTCAGTCGACACGGCATTAAGGTCTGAGCCAAGAAGTTTGTCATTTGCCTTTTTACTGGAAACTGCAAGGGTTTTACCAGATGGGGCCTTCGCAGTTTGCGTACTTGAGGTACCAATCACGCCGTCTCCGGGATGAGAGTCCCCATTCGATTTAGGAGGAGGAGGAATGGAAAACTCCGGTCTAGGAGTGTTAAGAATTTTTTTGTAGAGCATGACAGACTGAGTATAGATCAAGTCTAGATATTGCACATGAACAATGACTTTCTCTTCAGTTATAACTCCTCCCTTGGCCACATCTTCTATAATAGAAGGTAACGATGACTTAATAAACCATTCAGCTAACAGCTGATCAGGAACATATGTCTTTACCATTCTATGGTGACGTCACCACTCATGAATATGATTAGATATGTGAGTGGATTTCGTCTACTTAAAATTGGTAAGAAGCTCGATTCCTGTTTCGTACCTTATGGGTAATTGAAAATGGGTTAAAAAGGTGGTGGCAAGGGCACTAAAATTATCGAATGAAGCTATAGGTAATTCGATGTAACATTTTGCTACCAGACCAGTTAACCTTAGCTGAAAAAGGTGAAGCCTAATCGAATCATCATTGAGAATGTTGGATGAACACCACAGATGAAAGGTCATCACATGATTCGATGGATCTTCACCTGGATTTCCATTGAAATTAGGAATATCTTATGGAATTTTATGAGGAATCACTGGCCACCGAGGGGCATAAGCAATTGGATCATTTGTTAGCCGATTTAGATCTAGTAATTCTAAAGTTGCTATGAAAGGCGAATGTTGATTCAAGTTTGGCGAAGCATACCCAGGATAAGATGGGATTGCCTGAGTAGTGGGTCTTTGTATACCAGCATAATGTATTTGATGCTGATAATTTTGATAAGGTTGATGGGCGTAACCATTATAATATGATTGTTGGTAACCATTTTGAATATACAACTACCCATTACCTGCAAAGCTTTGTTGCTCAGGTCCTCAGTAAGCTTGCTGGAATTGTAGTTGTTGATATTGCGCTTGTACTTGTGACACCATCACAATAGCTAGTGTAGTGGGAATTTTCGACACAGGTTGATTTTGTTGCATTGAATATACAACTCTCGGCTGTTGAGGTAGTATTGGTACCCAACCACTGGATGCGATTCCAACTTGACCCAAATTCTGTTGTGAACTCTTATATGGTTGTTCTCCTGGAGGGAACAATGAAAAGGAATACTTACCCCCATATGGTGGCAATCCAGTGTTCAAAGGGAAAATTGGCCTTTGGAGACTAGACTTCCCAAATTGATATTGTTGTGAAGGATCAATGTGCTAAGACTCAACATAAGAAATTCCAGATAAGGTTCCGGATGAACAAATAGGAATAGACCATACTGCCGAAACAATCCCTCGGTAGACTCCATCTAGTGGTTGAGAAGTAGTTGTGATAGATGCTACACTAGCGAACATTGTCGGAGTGGCGGCAGGAGGTTCTGTTGCTGTATCGGATGACACAGTCCTAGATGTCGATGGTTGTTTAGACATATCGAGTCTATCCAAAAGATTTCCTAGTGATTCTACAGGAACTTGTGATGAAGGGTGACTAACTTCTGTAGTACAAGGATATAGGTGGATCCCAGTTCCAAAATGCAACGGAGTACTCGATGGAAGATCTCCCACAATCTCTTCTATAGCAGTCAGTCCAGGCGGAAGAGGTAGACCGTCAGGTCCATAAAATATTTCTGGTGCCGAAGAAGGTATAGACTCTATAGCAACAGATGTTGGAGGGTTGACACCTTCCGAATCAGCCCTAGATGGAGCTAGTTCAGGAATAGAAGTGTTTACTATTACACTAGGATTAGTTCTAATGTCCTCTTGTAACTGCGGAACTTCTTTTGTAGAGGCAGAGATACCAGAAATAGTTGGAGTAACTAGAGTCTCTAAGGATGTTGAAACACAAGTTTCATATAAACCAGAAGACTTTGACCCAGTTAAACGAGATCACTTGGCCGAAATGGTTTCGTTTCTAGAGTCAAAGACAGTTGACTCGTTAGTATTCGCGAATGACGAGGTTTTGGTTGACTTTCTTCCATGATTGCGGATTACTTGATCAACTAAAAATAAAAAGGGGAAAATGTTATTCTGAATTAAATGAATTTTATGACGCTTTGACACAACTTGATTTTTCAATTTTTAAGAGTCGAGAAAAAGCTAAAGATGACTCTAGTCACCTTCGATTTTTAATGAGCCTGAAGTGACAAGTGTTCAAATGGACCTTTTCTTTTAAGGAGTCTAAAAAGGAACAAAAGTGACTACTCTAGAAATGTAGATAGAGGGATTACCACACCAATCGCAAAACTGTAGAATACTTTTTACGTACAATAGTCAATCTTCCTGAATGTTGTGTTCAATGCATTGCGATTGATAGGGTGGTAGACACGGCTTCCAAAGGATAAAAGATATAGCCTATTGTGGTCTCCCAATATATACTCAATGGTACGTGGGAGCACAAGTCCATACTAGCACTTGTCGTATCGAAGAGGAGGAATCACCCAACCTATGATGAAAACGATAGTTACCAGGCTTTATGATGCCGGAATATGCCTTTAGCCTAGACTTCTAGATGTTCTGTGTTAGGTTCCAAAGTGTTTTTATGTTCATTGAGGTTTATTTTACAGTTGATCTTTCTTAAGAGGTTTGCCTTTAAGGTTCACCACGTGATTTAGATATAAAATTCCTAAATATGCAATCTAAGATGATAAACAGTCATTTACTTTCTTTTAGCAATGGAAATCCTAGCTACTAAGGAAAGAGAAGTAAAATTCTTTCAACATAGAGTAGAGAGCACACGCTAAGATACACTGTCCTAAATCAATTTCTGTGTGTAGTCTAAATGCAAATGCACATGCATGTATTTGTTTTTTAGTTTCCTTAATGTGAGAAGGACAAAAAAGAAAACTAAGTGCAGATCTGAAATATCTTTTCTCAAAGCGACACTTTGGCAATTTCTTTTCAAAACGAAAGGAAGATTTAGACGACACTTTAAATTTCAACTTGAAAACTACTTTTGACACTTCAAAGAATTGATGATTCAAATCAAATACAATGGAAAAAGTGTAATCGACTATCTAAAAGGGGAAGAATTTATGACACTCTTTTCTTTGACTAAAAACGACACTTGCAACACTTTCAAATCAAAAGACGATAGTTCGATTAAGCTATTGTTTGCAAAGGAGAACTGTAAATGATGAAAAATACATAAACAAAATTCACAATTATTTATAAATGGAGGTTGAATAATGTGAAGGAAGAAGGTTTCAACAGTGATATATTGATCATAGACAACAAAACTACTGAATAAAGCTGAAGACAATGAAGAAAAAGCCAAAATCTAGAGGCAGAAACAGTCTCACTCAACCATCGCACCTGTAACACAGGGAAACAGGGATGCATCTCACCTGCAACACATGGGAGGTGTGATGCATCCATAATACTAATAAGAGATAGTGCAATGGTCCAGGGATGAGACTGAGCTCGGTTTTCACTCACAGTTTGTAGCTAAGTTCATGGATTTAGGCTGAGCTTATGAGAGGCAGTAAACACAAAGTATAAGGGCTGATCTAATGAGGTTATTTGAGCTGCCACCAAGGCACTTAGGATGTTCATAACTCAGATGTTCAGTTGATAAAATAACCTAGATATTGACTGAAACAGTGTTGATCTACTTTGCAGTTGCATAACAAAAGTAGTTCGAAGGCTAGCTGGCTTAACTTCAGTCTTCGTCTATAGTTTATAAAGAAAACAACAAGGACAAACAAACAAACTATTCGCTCCCCAGTGGAGTCTCCATTTTGTTATCGGGAAAACTAGTGTCCATTCAGAGCTGCTAGTCCCACTAAGACGAGTAGCTATCTTAGAATCAAACAAACCAAAGTTACTTGTGTTTTCCTTTATGAGGGATAGATGAGAGAGAAGCAGAGAGTACCAACCTCAGCCTTTCACTTGTTTCCTTGCTTGTTTCCTCCCTCCTTTGATAGAGCTTCGCCACTCCTTCCTCACTTGTCTTGCTTCAAAGAACACCTGTAAAGTCAAAGCAACATAATACCATCAAAGCATAGAGATTTATAACCATAAACAATATAGGATTAGAAGTATATTAACCATAAAAATGCATACGCTAATACAAGATTCAGAAATATACAAGTGTATGGAGGAAAACGCGAATAGCTTTATTGATAGAAGTAGTAGAAGAGAAGATTACAACCCAACAATCTGATCCAACACCATCCTCCCAGCATGAAAGTCCTCTTCACCTCATGAAAAGCTAGATCACCCAACACTATGATGTTTCAAAGAGAAACCAGTAGTACTTCCTTACAAAATACAAAATTCCAGCCTTTGGATCTCTAGGATGAGGTATCCATATATAGATATTTGTAAGTGAGTGAGTCAGCTTCTTGGATTTTGATTAGTGTCATTTCACTGATAGTTCTTGGTTCCACTTGGAGATTTCATGATCTCTTACTCATCCCTAGGCGAATTCATAGAGGCAAGTGTCAAATGAGTAGTTTCTAGAAGATTCTCTGGGTTTCCACCTAGCAAACTGCCTCTGCCATTTGTCTGCTCTCACTCATCACACCCTACAGAAGGGATTTTCAGTATGCATCACACTCTTTGCATGTGACAGGTGAGATGCATCACATCCTCAGCATGGAGCAGTCTGTATGGTCCCGTTTTGACCACTTCTAAGCAGTTTTTGAGGGAGAACTTCTGGGAAATGATGTAATCGGCCGACCTTGTTCCTTTAGGGTATCAAACATCACTTTTAGGGGTTTAGAAGCCCTTGGTTTATGGACATATGTGATTGGGTTTGCAGTGCCCAAATATGTCTATAACAGTAGTGGAGTGTACAAGCCTAGTTTTCTATTGCCGAGCTTGCATTTTGCACACATGGTACACCCTCTTATATATCTAGAAAATGTTTCATTCATTTTTGGCCATTAAAAAAATCTTTACAGCTGTGCAATTATTTTACTTACACCAAAATGACCTGATATCAGGGAAGTATGTGCCTCCCTAATTATCTTTACTCTTTCAATTTGAGGAATACAGAACTTTCCAAAATGATACAAGAGTTGGTCCTTAACATGATCATCCAATTCTTCTACTTGTTTTCCATGACTTAAAGTTTCATATACATCTTTAAAATCTATATCTTGAGCATACTGTTTAATGTATCTTTCATGCAATACTGAGTTATGCTTAAGTATAGTAGATGCATTTATGATTGGTCTGGACAACATATCTGCAACTTAATTGTGTATGCCCTTTTTATATTTGATGACAAGATGAAACTGTTGTATATAGTGTCTTGATTGCTGCAACTTAGTGTGTGAGTTAAATATTGAAGTGGTTGATGATTAGTATGTATAACTGTCTCTTTGCCCATTAGGTAATATTTCCACTTTTTCACACTCTTTACTAATGCATACAATTTTTTTATCATATGTGGGATAATTAACTACTATAGAATTAAATGTCTCAGAATTATAACATATGGGTTTACCATACTGCATCAACACTGCTCCCATGGCATAGTCACTGGAATCCGTTTCAATCTCAAAGGGTCCTTGAAGATCGGGAAGTGCTAGTACTGGTGTTGTACTAATATTTTCTTTTAAGGTGTTGAAGGCTTTCTGTTGTTTTCCTCCCCACTGAAACACCTTGTTCAATCCTGTTAAAGCCTGTAAGGGAACTGCAATCAAGGAAAAGTTAGCAATAAACTTTCTCCAATACTATGCTGCTCCTAGGAAGCTTCTAACTTCTGTAGCAGATTTGGGTTTAGGCCAATTTACAATGACTGCAACCTTAGAGGGATCTATCTTCAATTCATCGCCCCCTATAATATGACCCAAATAATTCAAAGATGTTTTTCCAAATTCACATTTTGGTAACTTAACATAAATATTTTCTCTTTTCAAAACATCTAGAGTCTACTTTACACGCTTCAAATTCTCTTCAGATGTTTGACTAAATATAAGAATGTCATCTAGATATACAATGAAAAAATCATCAAGAAAAGGCTTGAGTACATCGTTCATTACTCTCATGAAAGTAACAGGAGAATTAGTTAAGCCAAAATGCATAACTAACCACTCATACAGTCCCTGCTTCGTTTTGAAAGTAGTCTTCCATGTATCTTGCTTTGCAACTCTGACCTGATGGTTGCCACTATGCCATTCCTACTTGGAAAAGTAAACAACTTCTTGAAATTGATCTAATAGATCATCTATGCTAGGAAGGGGATAATGATTTTTGATCGTTATCTTATGCAGTGCTCGGTAATCAATGCACATTCTCCATGAGCCATATTTCTTTCTCACCAAGACAATTGGAGACCCACATGGTGATGTGTTAGGTCTTATGAACCCTTTCTAGAGCAACACCCATACCTGCTTCTTGATCTTTGCATTCTCTAAAGTGGACAACCTGTACATTTCAATGTTAGGCAATGGAGCATCTTGCTGCAAATTAATATCATGTACTATTTCCTTTTTGGGTGGAAGACCTTTAGGTTCTTGAAATAACATATGATATTCTGAAACAAGTTTTTCTAAATAATCTTGTTGTTTAGCATTATAGCCCTCAAATACATTGATTTTATCAGGTTTCTTCTCCTTTACAACCATCAATAAAAATTGCTTGCATGAATTTACACTTCTTTTCATCTACCTTGAGTTTATGAGAGTATAATTATTCTTGAGTTTATGAGCTCTTACAATATATTTAATTCCATCTTTAATGAGTTGATACTTGTGTTCTGCTCTATAGAAAATGACTTTTTTATCATGCAAGTAAGGACTTCCTAAAACAATTCCACATATATCCAAGGGAACTATATCTAACTCAACCTCATCTACAAATGTTGACCCAAAAGAAAACCTACGTTTACATTGTCTAGTCACTTGTAGCTTCTCTTTATCACATACCCAACCCAATGGATATGGCTTCTTGTGAGTTATGGTTAGTAATCCTAGCTTCTTTACAATTGCTTCAGAAATTAAGTTTACTTGTGAGCCATTGTCAAACAAAGTATCAATCTTTTGATGCTTGGAAATAACTCTAATATGAAAGATCTCATGTCTTTTCCTCTCATTTTCTTCATTATCAGTAGATTGTGCAAAATTACTAGTAGATGCTTCAGAATTTTTACCTTTTATACTTGTGGCTGTGATTATTGTTTCATCCTCTGAATCTAACCCCAAATCCTTCTAGATAGCTGCAGCAGTCTTGTTCTTTTTGCCATCGTACTTCTTTGGCCTTAGCTCTGGCTGCAGAATCCAATAGTGTTAATCATCATGCCCATCCTTGTTGCAATGAGTGCATGAAGGTTTGGTCTTTTGTACAGTATTTGTCTTCCTCTCTTTCCATTTCTTCCTTCTCTTTTCCTTGTTCTTGCTTGCAGTGGGTTTTGATGATCCTCGAACTTTTGGGTTCACATTCTTGCCCCTAGCCTCTAGATGTGTAGCCTGAACAGATACCTCATCTATTCTAGTAGGGTTAAACATGAGAATGGTGTGCTTTAAATAGTTGTGTAGACCACCTATATACTTCAGCAAAGTTTCAGGTGAGTCTAAATAAATTCCTAGAATCAAAGCTCTTTTTCTAAATTCTTGGGTGTAACTTTGTACAGTTTTCCCTTTCAATTGGCGAAGAGTTTTCCAACTCATCATAGATTACTGCATATAAGCTATTGCATAGAATTGATTTTTAATTGCAAAAATAAATTCACTCTAGATAGAAAGAATTTTTCCATGCTTCTTCATGTAAGCTTGTGTTCTGCCTTCCCACCATAAGCAATTCCTCCAAGGCTTAGGCTGGCCAGCTGAATCTTAATTTTGTCTCAATCAATGCTCTACACCCTACAATATACATCAATATATATATAATCCAATTACCAGCTTCTCTGCATTCAACTCTCCATCATATATTGGCAAATCAAATTTAACATCTAATTTAATTAAAGATTCTTTCTTCCTTTTATTTTCAGGACTATCAGGAGGTGTGGGAAGTTTTTCTTCTTTCCCTTTGCCTTTAGAATGGTCATTTAGGAGAGTTACTTCTACTCCTTTTTCATGCTGGGAAGTTGAAGAATCTTCACTTCGATCTTTCTTAAATTCTCTATACCATTCCTCTACCATGGCTCTCAGGGTCATGAAACTGTCCATGAACTGGGAGTTTGATTCCAAGGGACTTTCTTTTTCCATTTTCCTCTTACGATAGACTCTTCCAATTTCTGGGTTAGCTTCAATCAACTCTCCTTCTCCTAATTTGAGCTTTGTCCTAGTTAGCATTCAACAAAAAAAACACCAGCACAAGCTTGTCTAACCTTAGTAACCTAGAGCTCTGATAGCACTTGATCTGGAATTGATCTAAGACAATTAATAAGGTATTACAGACTCATGTGCATGGATGTGCCTATGTTACTTTATGCAACGGATCAAGAAGATTTTGAAGCACACAGGCAATGAAGGAGTTAAAGAAAACATAACAGGCAAACATATAAACAAAACAAGTTTAATAAGGAGTTCACCCAATACTCCTCGGCTATGTCTCCCAGTCCAGCCTTCAGTGGTGGCCTCTTTATTATGTTTTCAAAGCAAAGTTTTACAACAGTGAGCTCAATTTGAGTATCACACAATAGATATAAATCAGTAAGACTATACTTGGATCCCCCAAGTCTCTGGAGTAAACAGAGTCTCTTTACTGACTCTAGACCTCTATTGGTCATAGTGGTATGAGCCCAATCTGAGACTCATATTAAGCAAGGATATACAGAGGATTTTGCTTGAGCCTCTCAAGTCATCTCTAGAGTGCATAGACTCTCTGACTCTCTTTGTCTCTGTCTTAAATTTGGCTTGATGCAGCCTTTGCTCTGCAGGTCAGCTCAGCTTCTTCTCACTACCTTCTACTTTGCTTCTCTTTCTACTTCACTTACTGCTTCTACTTCTGCTTTCTCTGTTAGTCTATGGCTTTAAAGCCAATCTACTTTTTGGTTGTTCATTTCTGCTTCTCGACTCTCTGATTCCCTACCTCTATCCGTCTAAATCCCTTCTTTCGGTGTTTACAGTCACTACATAATGCTCCACAAGGAGGTGGCCACCTATTCTGTAACAGATGAGTGTGTCAGGTTCATTGGCAATGTTTGAACGACTGTTTTGTCCATTAACTCCAAGAATGCCCATGAAACATGAATCTCCACCAATGCATCCTCCATATTGGACTTCAAACCCTTTACAACTCTGCCTATTGACCCCATCAAATCTAGTCATCCATCGGAACACGTCTCCGCCATTGATCTCGGGGCCCCATATCCTACAATCATCGTTCATATCGGGCGGCTAAGTAGCATGATGGCTAGTCATCCAATGTGAACGGTTTTCTCTCTCTTCCACTAGACACGTGGCACTCGTTGTATGTCATCGGGCAAAACTCAGTTGGAACCGCTTACCGCTCGAAGCCCCTTTGATATTCTGTCGATTTTGTGAAATCCAATTTTCAATGGAATTGGAACGATATCCATTCCATTTTATGATTTTTTGGGCCCGGGAACTTACAGCCTTTCCTTCTTTGAGGGGTTTGCCCTATGACATCGCATATCAAAAACTACCCCCATTTCTTGAAATGACCTCTGGATTTGCTAATTTGCAACAACGTGCCTTACCATGGGCCGACAGTCTACATGCTTGACTGACAGTCCTCGTTGCTCCATGTTCTTCACAAATTTCAATTTTTACAAGGATATCTCTGATAAGCTTGATTTTATAAGACTTGTAATCCTTGAAATGATTTTTAAAGAGTTCATGAAAACTTAGAGAGCATTCTAGGATCTAATTTGGATCATCTCACCTTATAACTGATAGGGGAGGAAATGATGGTCATCTACAACCTGCGATACTAGATTCAGAGTTGTAGCCAAAGCCAAATATGCCCCTAAGTGTGCCTTCAGACGATGTTACCTCTTCCAAGAATTTGGGACACTTCCTCTAGTAGAATACTTCAACCTATTAGCAATTTTGGAAGAGTTCCAAGAATTGCATTAAGCATTCTAGAGTTGTTGGTCATCCTTAAAACCATCATAGGTTAACACCTCCCTTTTCAGGTTAAGGTTTTCCTTTTTATGTGGGGTGAGACCTCTCTTTCATGGTTGAAGTTTTCCCTCTTCAAAACATCAGGAACACTTCCTATAGCAGAAGACTTGAGCTTCATGCGAGACTTGGAAGAGATCCGGGAACTTCACTAAGCATTCCAGTGTTGGTGGTCATCCTTAAACCACCTCCCTTGTACCAACATTTTAGAGAGCACATTCACTGTAGTGATGCCATGCATTTTTCAACATTTTTTATTGCAAATATCTTCTTTGACTCCTACATAACCCTTCAGATTAAGGGGGGTAATGTTGGACAACTAATCCTCTAACTGGTGGTGTGGAATCTAAATAGTATAAGAAGTCCAAGAGACCTTAGAATATGAAACCAAAGGTCATATGAATGTACTATAAATGTATATCATTTGTTAATAATAGATACACTCTCATGCTTATCATTCATCTGTTGTTTCTACCATGTGTCTAACAATAGCACCATGGCAAGTCCACACATTGAATGTCATCCTATTTCACTCATTTTGTTTGTTTGGATGCATTTAAACTCAGAGTGTGTTTGTCTTCATTGTTATATCTCTCATGTTTGCTGGTTCACATGACTATGTTGTTCACGAACCATGCCTTCACCAACATGGGTCAACCAACACACCGACGACTACATTGGAAATATCACTTCACGTGAGTAGGCCCATGATGTTAGCTTAGGAGTATGAGTAGTCTTTGCTTTTGTCTTTTTTACTTGCATGCATGTTTTATTTCTTGCTCGTTTTTTTTTTCTTTCCTACATCCTTTGCTTATTCGCCTTGCTTTCACCTTTGCTTCTACTCTTTGTTTTGTTTTGTTTGATTGTTTACATTTGTAGGTAGTTTTGTATGAAACCATGTGTGACCCTTGAAACAAGAAAGGTAAAGTACAAGAGGACATGTGCAATTATCAATACTTGGTTATCTGTTATGTAGTCTCTATACATAACTTGTTGTCTTTAGTCCATGATACAACAATGGAAAATATGTTCTATTCGAAGTGAACCTTGGTGAAAACACAACACTTTCCTGCTAACAAGTATCACCTACTCTAGTTGGATTTTTTGGGTTAAACCTTGTCACCTCAGTCAAGTAGAGTAAGGTGAGGGGGAAAACCTTAACAAGTATGTCAGAGGTATATACAAATACTTCTCTGAAGGAACAACCTCTTCTGCTCTCAATAAGTCAGGGCCCCTCTTCTGCCTCTGAGATGAATAAGTGTTATGTATAGTTTTGAAAAATTGAAAAATTGAAAATCTGAAAAAAAAAATTGAAAAAATGAAAAATGAATAAGGCGAAAGAAGAGAAAGGTTTTCTGTGCAGAGAGGTGATATAAGTAACTCCATTGAGGTACTGACCAGGCTCGCTGGTAGAAGAACAATACTTATGTTCCTTCATGACTCTGCCCGGGTATTGTCGAGGCCTACATGGAGCAGAGCAACACCAGAGATGAAACTTAAACTCTGACTATTATATTGCTTGTGCACCAATATACCCATCATCCCTAATAAAAAAAGCTAAGTTGACTTGGCTTGGAATGTGTGATGACTGACCAAGAGCATGGCAGGTGCTACATCTTTCAATCAAGCTAGTGTGGAAACCGAGAAGATCTAAGAACTAAACAATACTTCTAGAGGAATTAGACATTCTTTTCACAAAACAAGGTCCATTTAGAGAGCAAGAGTTCTACCAATGTGTCGCCAACTATTGTAGCAGATATAACCACCCTCCAAATTTTTTCCTTAGCTTCATTTTAGAGCATCCTTACAAACCAACCTTAACATCATGTCTTGCACTGTCCAATGTACATAGGCTTGAACTGAGTTCCAATGGCCTGCTAGCCTGTACATGTCAACCTGTTTGCATCTCACCACATGCTCTCATTCCACACTTAGGCAATTGTTTAGGTGAGATGCCCCCCTTAAAAACTGAGCAATTCTAGAGAGGAACGAGCGTTCCCTCCAGAAATTGTGAAATCTTGTTGGGTTACCTGTTGGGATCCAGAAATGTGCAGTTCATCCAGGCAACCTTCCGCTCGATAATTGAGAAGTGTAACTCAACACCAGGCTTTGGATCAAGAATTGTGCAATTCTGACTAATAGACATGGCTTCATTCAAGAAACTGTGCAGTGCGTGAGGGAAAATCAATCTTTCTCAGCCTAGAAACTACACAAATCTCATCCATAGGCTCGTATACCGATGCGTGTGCTTTAAAGTTGACTGATTCCCTCCATGACTGAGAAATCATGATTTTCATGAATGGCTTTCTTTTCCTGAAAAGGAAAAAAGTAAAAGGAAAAAAACATCCCTATATTTTAGGGATCCATTTTAGTAGCTATCGGTTACATGCAAAAGCCATTTTGGAAACCTCCTGCCAAGTGTCGTTGTTTCCTACATTGGTGGCATGCATGTCATAACCTCAATCTTATCAAAACTCATTCATTTGATGCTGCAGAGATCATTCCTCACATCAATCTTGGATCTTTGACATCCCACACCACATCTAGTAGTCTTTGGCACATTCGACTCAACTTTTCCAGGTAAGTCTTCTTTTCATGTCTTTTGTTGCTTTTCTGGTGCTTTTGTGTGAGTGTTGTGTGCTTGGTTTCAATGAACTCTTATTGTCATTTTGACATATGTTAGCTTGTAGAATAATTGTATCAATTTTCCTTGGCATATCACTGTTGTCGCATGCATGACATTGTTTTTGCACTTACAGTTGCCACTGCAGTGACTCGCTTCAAGCACATGCTCCCTTTCCCTTTTTTTGAATCTTGCACTCACTGTTTCCATGCATGATGATTCACTATTGATTACATTCAGTCTCGCCATGCATTCAAACCTTCTCATGTTTTCAGTCCCCCATTGATGGGTTTGGGCTGCCTTGGCCCACACCTTTCCTTGCATAACAAGCAATGGGCATCCCTGAGAATGAAGCCTTTGCCTTCCTCCAAGAAAATGCACAAAACTAGCCAGCATTGACCCCAATGTTTTCTCTGAGAAAATGTGGGAGGCGGTGCCCAACTAGCCCCAGAAACTGCACAATTTAGTTTGCTAAGTTTGCATGCTCTTGTTGACTGAAACTACACATTGCACAGTTTCAGCCTTCAATAAGCTAGGATGGACAGTGCATTGTGTAGTTCCATTAGTTAGTCAACCTACTTGTAGCCCGAACTATGCCTTGCACAGTTTTGGCAGTAAGTCTCCCAGCCTCTCGGTGGAAATTGCACAATCTTCACAATCAGTCAAACAGGTATGTTGCAAGTGAGTCCTCAAGGTTTTTTTGGTTTTCGACGAACATATTTCTTTCCATGAGTGTTTCTATGTCTCCAAGTATCACAAGTGTTCATATGTGTCTCAATAGGACAAGTACAATGGCCTCGAGGAGAGCATAGTCAAAGGACACCATTGAGAGAACAACCGGTGATGCAGTTGAGCAAATCTCTATGAGCTTACCTATCTATGAAGACACCAAGTTGTTCATAGACAAGGTTATCAAGATGAAATGGCAGTGACATTGCAACGAGGAGCGCCATTAGTGGTAATAGTAAGAAATAGACCTGTGCGTGGTAAAGGAAAGAGAAAGGTTGTTGATAGCACAAAGGTGAAGCAAAGGTGCAAGTTCAAAGTAGGTACACTTGTGCTGAAAGAAGATTTGGAGATTGGGGCTGAGGCGACAATGCGACAAGAGTAAATGACAACTCAGAGAGAAATAGGAGCTACATATAGGAGAGAAGGAAGCACTACTGGAATATGTACAACGGGAGTTGCAACATGCACAAATTGATAAAAATCCTCCCATATAGGTTATAGACCCATCTCAACAACTAGCACTGAGCATACAAGGTGAGTAGTTTTGTTGATCACATGCACAGGTGTTTAGGAGCATGGTTGTAATTGTGTGCATGCATGCGATCCATCCATTGGCACACTCACCAAGGTGAAGACAAAGAACCAAGTCCGATTAGAGTTGGACCTCTACTTCGAAAAGTTGATGCGCATAGCCTCCAATATAGACTTGGAGATCAACACAGACACTATGCATCATTATGTTACGGGTCCGACTACACTCAAGACTATGATGCACATGTTATCAGATGTGTTGGACAAAGGAGCAAAATTTGTTTACCCAGATGCAATATAGGAAAGATTTCACTTTGAGAAGGATGTCACCACAAAGTACACAAACACCATCATGGACTACCAAGCTTGGCATCGGTTTGCCACCATCGATCATCGCAAGGATGTCGAAGAGTTGAGATTCCCACATCTGTCTGAGTCTTAGTGATGCCTTGCATGGCTTACTCAAGCCTATTTTGTCTCACATGGGTACATGCGCAAATTGTAATGTAACATGTTGTATAAGTGAAAGAACAAGCATCAATAGTAGAATGTGATAGTCATTTAGTAGTTGAAGACTCACAACGGAGAATGTCAAGGGTGGAAATAGTGGAAATTGGCTTCCCCATAAAGTTATGGTACATCTCGTTGCCCACTTTCTAGGGTATCTTGATAAGGAGAAACCTTAGGATCTTTCACAGTAGTAATTTATTTCTTGAAGCCATTAGTGGATAGATCACAGTAATATACAATATCTTGCTTGATCAAGAGAAAAGTGTTAATTGACCACTCTAAACCATGGGCATGCTTTGATTGATTTGCACAACATGGTATATGTGGAGGGGTAGTTGTTCTTTATCTAAGTAACAACCATCATTATGGACTAAAGTCTGGATTGGGATCTCACACATCAATTTTATAGAATTATTTTGTCTTAAGTTACTATGTTTCTTTATTGAAAAGGACTATCCATAAATTTTTTGGTCACTCAAAAGGTGGTAGTCAATTCTTTTAATCAACATTATTCATATCACACATACACACACTTAGAATTATATTGGATGAGGTTATGATGTTAAAATCACATTTTTATTACATCACTTATCATCATATTTACAGGGAAAGGAAGACAGTTTCTGAGAGGTTATCCAAAGAGGGCGTTCAATAAACGTATGGTATATAAAATGTGACAAAGAAGTATGGGAACAATCAATATCAATACTATCATCAACCATTGTTTGAGACATCACACCATATGATAGCTTGTGAGTGACTTTATATTTTTCACATCATTGTTGTATATCTAGTTTATCCTTCATTTTTCTTATGATGATAGACATTATATATCTAGACAAATAGTCCTATTATGGACATGACTCGGTTTATTTTTTTTTTAATTATCTCATGTATATTTTTATTACAGAATAACTTACAAACACTGAGGTGATTAATTTTTTACCAACAATCATATTTGGTATGCTATGGAGCACATACAACATGCAATTTTCACCAATATTTAATGAAAATTACGATTTTTCTTGGGAAAAAAAAGACAGTGTAACGATGTTGAATGATATAAAATGTGAATAATAAGAATGTACTCAATTACAAATAGTCTTCATTATGATCAATATTAAACTATTTTCTTTTAATGTTTGTATTTTCACACTTTTTAGGTTTTCCATCTTCTAGTATGGGTCATATGAAAATAACCATTGAAATCATAGACCATTCAAGAATTTAACTCAAGCTATTGTAGTAAACGTCATAGCTTGTCTCACTTACATTCCAATATTAATAGTAGCTTTTTCCAATTTCAATCATTGTAACTTAGGGAGTGTTCAACCTGCCATGACTCTGTATTTTTTGAGGTTGTAGAGTAAATCACAAAGATAACCTTAGAACCACTTTGGAAACTAGGAATCGAGGTCTTCTAGTTTCAGAGAGGGATCTCTCTATATGATTTAGCTTTGTTTTACTGATGATATTAGGCTAGTTATCATGTTCAAGTTTCAGTTTTTGAGTAGTTGGGTTGAGGTGGTGGAATTAGGCCATTGGGAAATGGAGTGAGAGATTTTGGTTGATCAAACACATATTTTACAGTCTAAAGTTAGAGGAAAAGGTAGGCAACTTCACTGGATCCTTTAATGTTTATGGCATGAAAGAGAAGGAAAGGATAACACAATCAAATTAATAAACAAATAAATTAATAATTCTATTTTTAGGTTTTAGAAGAGAACATGGAAATTATTCATAAGTGAGATACAAATTTTACTTTTAAACAAATTATGTTCATACTCTTCGTAGAATAATTTAGATTATAGAATCATATATGAAAAACAATGAAAACATTCAACACAGAAAGATGCAGTTCACTAATGAAATTGACACAAGAATCCTATAATGCTTGAGTCGTATTACTAAGAAATGATCAAAGGTAGCTATGTGAACTTATTTAAAATACAAATCCTTTCTTCAAACTACTCGAAAGCCTTCATAATTCAAATTATGAAGTAACTATAGAAAAATTTACAAAATATCTTCATTTACAATATGAATATAGGATCCTGTTACACAGTATTTTGTCACACCTCTTGTACTTCCCTATGTCATATCCCGGAGTACCTAAAACAAGGAAATTATGAAGTGTACCCATCTTGACATTCAATCCACATCCTCCATGAAGACTTAATGAAAACATGCCTTGAGCCTTCCTTGAAGAAGTAGAATAAAAATCCTAATTTCAAGTCAATGCGATTGTGCCACTCAAAACTAGTGTTGATAGCAAGTGGCATTATATTGGCCTTGCGTTGCTAGTGCACTTTTTGATTGGATACTCATGATGATCCTTAAAAGGAAAGTTTTTCCAAAGAGGAAAAGATGCTTCATGATCTAGAGGCTTCAAGAACAATGAGTTGGAGGTTGTTCATTGTGGATGTGGTCAAATTTCCCAATATTTCCCTTCAATCTTATACCTATTAGCTTCATCCTTGAGATGAGGGACTTCCCCTATTTTTGGAGAGATCCTAACTCCCTCTCCCTACCTATATATTCATCCTCTCCCATTCCCAAATAGTTTGTCTCTGATTAGTTGCACCCTTATGCTGAGATAGTGCATACATGCTACTCATTTGGATTGGATAAAGAGTGGTTAGAGAGGTTGAGCTTGGACTTGGACATTCACTCAAGGAAGGCCTATCAACGTCAAGGCTTTGGTTGTATGCTTCCTATTTCATCTATTAATATATACAGCTGTTGGTTCAATTTCCATATATTCTTGTGTTGATGTATCATTTATCTTAATGCTCCTTGATCTGTTAAGTGGATTATATTTGATTATACTTGTTTCACTTGTACGCTTTGTTGTTTCTTTGATCTCTTGTGTAGGTATTCAAACGATGTGAGGAGTAGGGCTAAGCCTAAGGAGAAAGTGACTAATATCTTCAACAAAGAAGTACGTTATAGCATCACAACGAGGTAGGTATCCTTCCTCTTCTCTCATTTCAATTGTAATTTAGGAAAGTGTCTTGTAGATTGTCATGTAGGTTGCTAGTTCAACTCATTGGGCTAGAGGGACCATCTCTATCCACGGAGAGGATTTACCTAGACAGAAAAACGATGACTCCACTAAGGAAGCTGTAACCATTCCACCCATTCCTTTCATAATATTCTCTCACGAGTTTGACCAAACATCGATTTCTTGGCTTTTATGCATCACTGTAGATTTATGCAGCTACTCAATTTTTCTTTAGAGTGTTGAGCCTGCTCTAATTTTCAAGAATTTGTTTTTTCCTTATTTTCCTCGCTGAGCGTGTTTTATTCTCTCACAAAAGTGTTGTGAGCATTGATTTCCAATTTACAGTTTTGTTTCTCTCCCATTCATTGACCTTTTTCCTTTAACACATGCTCTTATTCTAGAGGATAGAAGAAAATCATCATTTCTTCTTGTTTTCAGTGGTTTTCAACCTTTGTGAGTAATTTTCCAATGTAATTATAGTGTGTTTTTATTTTTTATCATCCTTGTATGATTAGAATTATATCTTGGATTTTGTTTGTGTGTTTGAATCTTGATTTCCTTTTAGGGTTTCTAGGTATAGGTCACCCTTCACTCATCACTTGGCTTGTCTTTGTGAGATTAATTGCTTCCATTTAGGAGTTGTGCTACACTCACGACACCATTTTCAAGTTTCTTTCGATTCATGCTTTTGAAGTTATTTTCATTAGTATTGATTCATATTGGTACTTTGAAAATTATCTTTGCTCCATTGTCAAACATAGACTACAGTTGTTTGCTTTGCTAGAACTAGAAGTGAATAATTGTTTTTATTTCATTGTTTTGAAAATAGAGGTGAAAGGATTTTTCTTCATTTAAGTATTTTTGAAACGCTTTGTGTTCGAAACTGATCAGTCAATGAAATTTTCATTTTAGTTGTTTTGGATTGTATTTTTCCCTTTACTTGTGCATTAGCTTGCGTTTTTGGATGAAAGTGAAAGGAAAAGGAAAAAAATATTAGTGCATATTAGTGAAAGAAAAGTGATTTTGGTTCCTCATCAGATTAGATTTTGGCATTGCATTTGTTAGTGAAAGTGAAAGAGTAGATTTCATTTTTACATTTTGCATTGGAAAGTTAAAGACTTAAATTTTGATGCATTTTTCTTAACTGATTCATTATTTGGTTGCCTCTCTTCCTTCATTATTTTAGCCTTCATCGAATGAAAATATTTCATTTTTCTCATTTAGTTACATCATAGGAATTCATGTGAAATCGTCGATCAATCAAATTGAAACGTAATTCAAGATAAACTTAAATTTACCTCAATTAACCTAAGGATCATTTGCAATGTAACGCAAATATCTAGAGGTCTAGGCTAGAGATACATTCTGGTGTCTTTAAACATAACAAATATCATTAAATGCATGCATTGTATCCCAGGGGTGAAATCTCGTCTGCGTACGGAAGTATATAGAAGATTCTCCAGTACTTTTAGGTATATAGGAGGAACTTTAGTATGGCAAGTATATAGGGATGCTCTCATCAAACGGTTATGCATTAAACAATGCTAACATGGACTTATGATCCCCGTACCACCGAGTATATATTTGGATACCCCACTAGGTTTCTATCCTTTATCCACAGGTAACCGAGTCAGTCACCTTGTAAACATGATACACTGAGCACAACATTCGGGGAGATTGGTCCTTGTACATTAAGTCCTTGGTTTTGGCTAAAGTGTATATAATGGTTCATGATCACTTGGTAAACCCTCTGGCTTAAAGTTTCCCTTTTTTAATTTATTTATTGTTTCATGTCATAAAATTAATTATCAACAATAATATGTCAAACCCATGCAATTGCTTATTGGCCTCACATTGAGTAAATCCTTGTAAATTTTAATTTTAATCATCCCTCAATTAAATCATCTCTTCTCCTTATGCTCTTGAGAGAAGTCATCATGGTTAAACCATTGTGTTCACCTCAAAGTTCCCCTTGATCGTTTGAAACTAAAGGGTCTTCACAAGGAGTTCATCCTAAACTTTCATAGTCACTTGAAGCTCAAGGCTTTGAACTTGGAATTGTCCCATGTATCCAACCCCTTTGTTATCATCCTCCACCTTGAGACTCATCATCAAGTCATGAGTCTAATCCAGAACACTCTAAGATTCAATAGAGGTCTGTTTTATACACTGTGAATCCACTTTTTCATTCATTTGTATATCTCCTCAACATTCTTATAGTCCATATGATTGACCTCATGTTCCATTGGAGTTATCTTCTCATCCATCTCACATTCCTCCTCACCAATTCTTTCCACCTATAGCTTAAGAAGCTAATATTCCAACCTCTCCTTGAGGTCCTCTGAAAGTCTATACTACTCACACTCCTAGTTTTTTGGAGAATTTGGTATCTACGAATAAATACTAATTCCCTAGATAAGTAGCCATATATAGAACAAGAGTTTAAAGTACTTTAACCTTTTCCTATAAGCAATAGATAAGAGAAAGAAGATGAGAAGACCTACTTATAGTTCTGCTTTCCTCTTGTCTCCTTTGTATTGATCCTGTTGCTCCTTCCCATGCTTAACATGCTTGAGAAGTACTTGTAAACATCAACAGAAGATAAAGAACTGATCAAAGAAAAATATCTATTGAATACAAGTAAATGGAATTAGATACATTCACACATATAAGCATTATATAATAAGATAAGCATATCAGAAAAGGGTTCAAATACTTTATTGAATAGAATAAGGAATTGCAACCATCAAGTTTGATTCAAACTCACTCCTCTAGCTCGGGTCCCATCCACATCACATCAAAAGCATGAAAAACTTGTAGCATAACAGTACTTGTCTGAAATCCAATTCTCATAGCAACATTATCTCCTTACGATTCAACATAGTCCAGCCCCTGATCACTTAGATGAGTGTTCAATTTATAGGAGGATGAAGGAGGTTATGTCATAAAAGGGGGTATTGAATGGCCTTCCATACTTAGAATTACTTCCATGGAGGAATGGATGAGACGATAGGATGCATCTTAACTCATTCCTCATCCGTATTTGAGCTTATAGGAGTTGATAAGTGAGGGAAACTTCTAGATGACTCCAAGATATAACAATATTCCCGAAACCCTATGTGAATTTCACTCAATCTCAACCAACGCAAGTGAAAGAGGGCCTAAGTGCACTACAAAGCACCTTGGCATGGACTCAACTACTCTGTAATGCACCCTTACATGGGCCTACCGGCACTAGTCCTTTTAAAAGTCATTTAAGGATGTCTTCAAGTCATGAAATTGTCTGGGAAGGAGGCATTCAAAAGGGTGACTTGTTTAGGGAATATAGAAACTGAAATTAGGATTTGATGAGCCCTAAAACATGGATCTAGATGATGGGAGTGATGTTCTCAAATGGATCTGTAATAGCTGCCCCCTAAAGCATGAAGCTGAAAAAATGTTAATGTCAAATGAAATGCTTTATAAAGTGATAAGGAGGTCTCAGAGTGGAAGGTGACCTACATCAATTACGATACATATATCATGATTTTTTTATTCTTTCATGAATTGTTGAGGGAAGGAATACCCATCCTTAGCATATAAACTTTCATTACATGCACATAGACAATCATCTATAGATATAGACCCCTGATCAGAATGACCATCAATGTAAAGCCATTGTTCATATGATTTAGTACTCCTGAAATCACAACGCAGATGGATGAAAGTAGATCTGAGGTCTTCTATCTCATTCAATAGTTCGCTTAAGTACGATTCTAACCATGTGAATATGTGATCTAAGTCAAACATGAGAAGACACGATCTGACTACTAGCCATTGATGTAAGTTGTTTAATAGACATGAGAGAAACCACCATTAATGATAATGATTGTGAAGGTACTGCAGTACATTCTACATGGTGTGAATAGATGTTTTGATGTCAAACACCATACAAAGTGTTTTGGTCGAAGGCCAATTATGTCAACCTATCACCGTGTTGATGCCTCTAAAATCATTACAACAACATTGGGGGATGACCACCCCGTCCGGCCCTTAATGCAGTTCCCTTTCCGTTCGATATGGTGACTCTGACTCGATAATATGGGACCCATTTCCCAATAAAGGTGTGATTTGATGAGTGGGTGTCTAAAATATGTAACAAAATTATAGATGGTTTGAATTGTAAATTTATGAATCATATATATATATATATATATATATATATATATAATATATATATATATATATATATATTTATATAATATATATATATATATATATATATATATATATAGTTAGTATAGATATATATATATATATTATATATATATATAATATATTATATTAGATATATATATATATATAGATATATATATATATCTATATATATATATATCTATCTATATATATATATATATATTAACTAAGTAATCCAATATCAATGCAATTTATAGTGACTTCTCATAATCAAATGCTAATAAAGATCAATCAATTGAGTATAGAAAGTTAAGCATGAATGATGATCACTTCGGACAAAGTAATATAAAAAATATCGCATATCATAATAACATTAATTGTGAGGATACATGTTTATGATATCAATTCCAAAATTATTCAAAAGTGATATAATGCAGAATTGAATGAATATTCACATATATAACAATATAGAATCAATAGAATGTTAAATTGCATAACATGAAACAAAATGAAATTGATATAAGTACCATATGTATTTGAAACATGATATTGAAGTAACATTTTGGTTCTTTCTTATTATTATGAAAACTCCAAAATGACACAGAAATGCAAGTCTTTTTGAAATCGCTTTACAAAAAGGTTTGAACCTTGATCATTGCATTCTACAAAAATAAACTAAGAAGTGCAAAAGTGCTATCTTCTTCAATCCAATTTTAATAAAATTCCAGAAGCCTTTCTAAAATGACGTGAAAGGGTCTTTATAGTAAAACTAAAAGCAATCTGTTCATAAAAGATGCTTGGAGTGGTTGGAATAGCCTCTCTCAAAATATGGGATTTCATGATAAAAGTAGAATTGCAATAACTTTAAACAAATGCATCGCATCTATCATTCCTCTCGTGTCTTTAACTAACAAATCTCGAGCATAGTTTGGATTTCTGTTGGATGACTCATCCTACCATGCAATTGACCTGTGTACACCGCATTCGAGATTTCTGGCATCATGCGATTGGCTGCATCAACAAGATACTTGATTGTCATTTGTTGGCTATGCGGTTTGACCAAATAGATCCAGTACGTATCTCAATTGAGGCTTTTTAATTTTTCAAGTTTCTCCTTTCTAGTATTCAAATCTTGGTTCCGCTGTTTTTCCAATACTTTTTCCTTTAGAATATTTTCAGGGGAACACTCAAAAATTAAATTGGCACTGTGTAAATTATCATTTATCAGCTCAATGATGTTACTCCTTACTGCCCTATCCCTTGAAGTTTCCCTTTCCACTTTGATCAACTGTGTCTCCCATTCTGAAAATAATATCTCTTTATGAGATTATTCAATCACCAACAATTTAGTAGCCCTCCCGTTTTCTTTGTTTTGCCAAGAGATGTAATCTGTAATCTTGTCATCTGCATCTTTGAATTCCAACCTAGAATTGACTACTTGATCTATCAATGTGTTGGTTTTGATGCATAATGGATGAATGGGGGATATCTTTTGGCAGAGTTGGGTTAGCTGTTGAGGTAAGAAATTATTTATTGCTAAGGCTTCTTTTATAAACTCTTCAACTTTGGGATTTTCTTTAGATTTCTCTATTGAGAGTTGTAGTTGCATTATTTGCTCGTCCTTAGATTTAATCTCTTCATGATGCACCAATTTTAGCTGCTAGAAATCTTGATATAGTTGTTGTCTTTCAATCGCCTACTGATTAATCCTCTGTTTTTCCACCCTTAGTTGTTCTTCAATTTGTTTAATCTTTTGATATTTTTCCTTGATCAATTGATTAACTTCAATTGATTTATCAATCATGGCAGTTGTATATGCCCCTGCAAACTGAGATAATTTGGTCAAGTCCTCGAAGGGATCAACTTCTGAATCTTTCCAAATGACATTCATGGATTCATCTTGAGGAATTTTTGTTGATGCTTCGTCTATTTTTGTCTTCTTCCTCTGACTTTTGACCACAGCCCTGTGTTTAAGGCTATAAAACACATCCAACGGTGGGATTTCCTCAATGCTCAATGTAATCTCTAATGAAGGATACTCAAGGATTATCTCGATGTCTCTTATAGTTGAGTCCTTGCTGGATGGTTTTTCAATCACAGGGTTATGAATGATGGGTTTTTGCCTTATGGGAGATTGTAGTGTGGCAAAATTTTGGGTATCACTTTGACCTTTGATATGTTGATCAAACTATTCCAATTCTTTGATCATTATCGGATCAATGTGAACATCTGTGTTGAGTTGTTCACTTGCCTTGTCACTTGTCTCTGCTGCACAAGAAGTTTTGTCTATATCCTGCTCCATGCTTTGCTCTGTTTGCTGGATGATTGGTGTAGTTTTCAATAGGTCCAGTGGTACTATTTGAAGCCTTTGCATCCTATATTGGATAAATTGTTCCATTTTCACTGGTTCCAGCTTGATCTTTGCCAGGTGGCTCATGTGCGTGAACATCTCTGGTGATCTAAATAAATCATCGAATTCATCTTTTTCATGGATGAATTGCTTAACCTTTACTTGAGTAGTAAAATTATAAGAAACTTTATTCGAGTCATAGTGACTTTTGGGAATAATGGCTAGGTTCAGACCCTTTATTTTCTCGGCTTCAATTTGGACATGATTATAGTCATGCAATAAATAGATTTCATTGCGAATAGGGAAGGAAGGCCATAACTATTTCTTGGAATCTTTGAGATTTTTTGTGAGCCCTTTTTCAACAGTGTAGCAGGCTATTTCCTTGGCTAATAGTTTTTCTGGAACATAAAGAGGAAGGACATGTGGGTCACTGATGCTACCATAAACCCTACTATATGTAAACAATTCTTCCCCAAACCAACTACAAATTGAATTTAGATGAATACTAACATCATTGGACAACCAAGGAGTTGGTCTGTTAAAAATGGCCTGATGAATGGGTAGGATGAAACCATGACAAATTTTTTAGAAATGTTTCTTATATTGAGACTTCCAAAGGCTTTTATGGTAGATATGGATGTGGGTTGGGTGTTGGATAGTCCATTTCCATCCCATGATAGGAAAATCAAAGTTGAAACAAATGGTATCGAATATATATGCCCTCATATAAAATGGGGGAACGACTCGAGTGGTAACAAATATGTTTTTCCTATAATAAAGTATTTGAACGACCATTTTATCTGATAGGATGTTTGACCAATCCATCACAAAAGATTTCAGCACTAATTCAATTAATGGAACCATTTCAACAAAAGACTTAGCAGAATTGGGGCTTCCAAATAATCCACACGTCATTGCGACAACATAACAATATGGATACGCTAGAGAGTCCATAGAATAGATACCAGACGTTTCATTCTTGTGTTTGTTAGGGAAGTGCCTCCATTGTTTGATGGGGTCCAATTCTACTTCATTTTCCTTTGAGAAAGCTTCAAGGAATGATTTATTATAACACTTTTGAGGCTCTGGTAAAAGATACATTTTATTCAAGTCTTCAGGCTTGAAGGACCAAAACATTCTTCTATCAGCTGTGAAGAGTGTCCTGTCTATTATATTGATACTTCAACTACCCATTTCACCATGTAATTGTATGGAAAAATCTCTGTGTGGGTCACTATTTGGTGAATGAAAGACTCAGCTAAATCACCAAGTGTATTTTCTGACTCTACAGGTCCATCAACCATTGCAAGTCCTTCTGTTACCTTTGTCTTTTCCATTTCCAACATATTGTATATACCTTCCCATTAAATCTTCTCGCAATCTTGACTTGTGGTATCTGATATCAATGCAATTTTTTCCTATCGTTCCACCACTGCAGGGGGAGCTTTCATCTTTCAAGCTTTCTTTATCATTTTGGCTAGCTGCATACTTATAGATTCAAACTGCAAAAATATGAAACATAGTACAATGATAAACTAAAAATTTCAGAGTGGCTAATTCTTGAAAAGATAGTGGTGATAATAGTACAGTCAAAAATAAGGGCAGGAGCATTTGATGCGAAATATTTCGTATTATGAATTGATATTAACATGAAAGATGAAATCTTGAAGGACTGCAATCATTACTGTTCTTAGTGCTTTGCCGTATTCAATAATGTGAAACTTAAATGCTTAATAAGTAGATCACATCACAATTTTCCTAAGGCCTAATTAGAATGTGTGTTATACATTTTCTGATTTTGCACTGAGCAATTTCAATAAATATTATTTTAATATTTTAAGAGCCATTACATAGCGCAAGTCGGGAGGTGTAAGTGCCATGTTCTAAGAGTCTTTCGAATTTCTGCGATTGCAATTAGTGATGACCTAACAGATAGAGTTGGGAAAATCATTATTTAACTGCCCATATCATGTTTTCTCTTTATTATCATTAAACCAATTTATTATATTTTAACATTGCATTGCGCGTCCCCAAGGTGAGTGTCACTTATTTCCGCTAGGATTGTGATATGCAATCAATATATATCGCATCGCAAGTTTTCGGGTGTGGCTTCTTTTGATTTTTGGCGATATGTGAGATGTGAGAATATTATTGCATCACAAAGTTCCAATGGTCTTCTAAAGCTTGTTTATTGGAATCAGTGATATGTGATATGCGATAGTTTTATCGCATCACATGTTCATCAATGAATTGTTTTAATAAGCCCAATGTTTAGGATTTTGCGGTAACTTTGCATCGCTACCCTAATATTTAGATTGGATGTTTTTTGGCCTTAAGCACATGCGATTTGTGACGTTTGATTTTTTTTTTTTTTAGAGAATTTTTTGAAGAATTTTTTTTTTAAAAGAAATTTATTTCTATGTAAAGGTTTTATTGCTATTTACAAACTAAAGGGATCCTATTTCGTGTTTAGTATTTAAGAATAAGATTAAGAAAAATTTGAAATGGGGGGGTTGTTATATAACACAACAATTGGCAATTCATTGAAAGAACGAGTTATCTCTGAATAAAACAATGAAATTTCTAACACTTTATGAAGTACAAACAATTAAGGAAAAGGAAACTATCTTGAAATTGGTTAGATAAACAAAATTACTCTGAAATAAGAAAACTTGATCAATTTTGCAATTTCTTTTACAAACCCTTATTATAAATGAAAACACTTTTGGTTTTTCAAGCTTTGATTAGTTGTTAAAGATAAATTAGGGGGCCCTTGCAACTCAACTTTTGGATTTACTCTTTTGTCACATGTAGTGCCACTACTGCCAAAAAACGTCTATAGTCTCAAATAAGGCTACCTTTTAACCATTAATTATTCATTATCCCATCCATCTAAGAGTATAATGTTTTAAAGATAAATTCATGTATAGATATATATATATATAATATATTATATATATATTATATATATATATTATATATATATATATATTATATATTATATATTATATATTATATATATATATATATATATATATTATTTATATATCTAATTTTTTCTTTCTATTTTTTACATAAAAGCCATTTCCCTAGTTTGGGAGCCAGAATATGACAATGCCATTCACTGGTTATAATTGAACTGAACAAGTCGGCTCATAATGAGACCTCTTATCTTTTAGGTTAGATATATTTTAGAATTACACTATAAAAGATCATAAACCTAGTGGATGGGGTGAATCTTTGACTCCTTAAGGGTTATTGGATGACAATTATAGAGATATAGATGCTTAGTTGTAAAGAGTCTTTACTTTTATAAATAATGTTTCTCAACTGATAAAATTAAAATGATTCACTATGTTTTTCTGGTTTGAAAGATTTCACAATTTTAAAGAACATCTAAGAGTTTTTTGATGTTTATCTAATTTCCAAAAATATAATCATTTCCTTGAAAGTTTCTACCCTTTAAAAGAAGATATTCACAATATATTTTCAAAGAGATTTCAACAGCAAAAACCAATGGTATACTATTTACAAAATTATTTCTAAAAGAAATTGAAATTTGCATTAAAAAATATGTACAGGTAAGAAGGGGTTACCTCCTTAAGGAAATAATTTCTTTAAGATAAGCCCATTCACAAGAAGGGAATATCTCTTTTCTGATAAGTCTTGCAGTAGAAACTTTGATGAGCCTATATTTCCAACGATCTGAAATGGTCCAAGCCACATCTTCTGAAATTTGGTATGCTTACCTTTGTCTTCATGTGCTTCGTCCCATTTCAAAAAGAGATCACCAATTTGTAATTTTTTTGAGCCAGCTGAACTTGCATCAAAAGAGGATTTAATGACTTGTTGATGTTTAGCATGATTAATCTTGGCCTTTTCTCTTTCCTCATCTAATTTGAGAATTTGATCAAACCTTAATTGAATAGAGGAAGAAGGAGCTTCTTTAATGAATTGTACAAGGGCTAGTGATGGGAGGGCTAAATTTGGTGGAATAAAAATTACTTTCCCATACATGAAGTTAAAATGAGAAGCACCTATTGAGGCCTTCTGAGTTATATGATCTTCCCATAGTGCGAACATTAAAGATTTATGCCAATTCTTTTGGCTTTGATCAACAATCCTTTTAATAATCATGATGAGATTTTTGTTAGTTGACTATGCTAAGCCATTTCCTTGTGGATAGTAGTTTGCAAAGTATTTTAACATAAAACCTATCTTAAGAGAAAATTCAACTATACTATTTCCAGAAAAATAAGATGCATTATCAAAGATAAGCACATTAGGTAGACCAAACCTGGTGATGATGAAATGATCAATAAATTCAATAATCACATCAGAATTTTCTACCTTTAGTTGAATTACTTCTACCCACTGTGTGAAGTAGTCCATGGCTGTAAGGATATATTTGTGTTGCTTGGAAGAATGAGGAACAATTTCTCTGATAATATCAAGCCCCCACTACTCAAATGGTTGCTCAATGTTAACTGGTTGTAAAGGAAAGGCTGGTTTCCTTTCCCTCCCACTAGCAGTTTGCAATATCTTACATTTCCTCACATAGTCATGGGTATCTTTGAATAAAGTTGGCCAATAATACCCAACATGCAAGATTTTGTGTTTTGTAGTGTCTCCTCCAAAATGTCCACTAGCTCAGCCATCATGCAATTCCTGTAAAACCGTTTGCGCTTCAGATTTCTCAAGGCATATTAATAGAACAAAATCATAATTTCTCCTGAATAACACATTATCAACAATTTCATAGTGTTTTGCTTTCAACCTTAGAGCATGTTTTTTTTTTGTAGCTAAATTCAAGAGGGGCATACCCATTTTTCAAGTAAAAAATCATATCAGCATATAGAGATTTAGAATCAATCATACTTATCTCATTTACTTGTGCACTACTACCTAAATCTTCCTGCTATGGTATATTGGAAGCTCCTGCCAATAACCTAGAAAAACCTTTTCCTCTAATAATTTTCGTTGATTTAATATCAATTTCATATTCTTGTAAAGTTGTTACCCACTTAGCTCTTTTCTCTCCTACTTATCTTTGAATTATCAATTGCCTCACTGCAGAGAATGGGGCTATCACTTTTGTATGTGTTTCTAGGATGAAAGGTCTAAAATGTTTAACAGGCTTAAATACAACGAAGGCTTGTTTCTCAACCTCAGAATAATTAAGCTCAGCAACCTACAAATTGGAACTAAAGAAAGATATGGGTACTTCCACCTGCTGATCATTGATTTGTGTTAAAAAAGCAGCATAAGATGATTGAGTGGCCAAAGTATACAAAATAAAATGACTAGAAAAATTCGGAGTATTCAATGCAGGAGAATTAATGATTACTTGTTTGCTTGAGTCAAAAGCTTCTCTTTTGTTATGTCCCCATTTGAAGACTGAATTTTTCTTAATCATGGATTGTAAGGGTAGAATTATATGAGAAAAATCAGGAACAAATCTTTTCAAAAAATTTATCTATCCCAAGAATGATTGCATAGATTTCTTATTATTTGGTAAATGGATATCATAAATCTCTTTTATCCAGTCATGATCAATGTATATGCCATTTTTGGATACAATAAACCCTGAGATTTTACCTTCATTAAGATCAAAGAATTATTTCTTGGGATTTAAGGAAATCCCATACTTTTTGCGACGTTCAAAGATTTTCTTTAAATCATGCAAATGGTTTATTTTTTTTATAGAATAGACAGTTATGTCATCCAAGTAAGCAACGACCATTTTATTGATCAAACCTTTGAAAGCTATGTCCATACATTGGAAAGTAGCTCCATCATTTATCTAACCAAAAGGCATTTTTTGATAAGAAAATGTTCCCCATTTGGTTCTGAATGTAGTATTTAATCTATCATCTGGATGTACCAGGATTTGATTATATCCTGAAAAGCCATCAAGAAAAGTCATTAACTTTGAGCCAGCTTGTTATCACCCAAGAAAAAGTTCTAAATTGTTCACATCAGTTCGAGTGTTTGGCAAAGGCACATAAATCATTTTCAGCAGTTTCGCAGCGCAACATGCTTTAAAGTAATTTCGTAGTGCCTAATTCATATTTTGCACTGGCTACGCTACGAAATTGTGGATTTGTTCAAATCCATAGCCATTTTTTCACAGCTGTCATATCCATCAAATTGCATCAACAGTTGTCAGCTATCAGGTGAGGCAGAAATTCAAACAAGTACAGGAGGTACCACCAGAGAGCACTAAAAAATCAAAGGCTTCGAAGAGGTTAAGGTTTGATGAACCTAGTGAAGAGTTTGTGTTCAAACCACGAAGGCCGGTTACAAGGAAACAAATTAAAGAGGCTGAGAAAGTGCATGAAGAAGAGGTAGCTGTAAAGATGCCCAGAACAGAGGTAATTGAAGTATTGACCAAAATAGTGGAGGCAGCCAAGCGTAAAGACAAGAACAAAAAGGTTATTATTACTCAAGGAGGAAATGTCATAGCTATAAATAACCAAGCGGGAGCAACAAAAGAGGAAGTGGCCCAGGTAAAGAATGTTACTAAGGAGCGTGCAGTCAGATATGCCAACTATAGAAGAGCTGTATTAAAAGGTAGCAAAAGCCTAGTGGGTCAAGTAGATTCAGTGTCTGATGTGTATTCATGGACGGTACCAGCCCTCAAGCAGGCTAAACTCATAAGAAAGCTGAACATCAGCCTCAGATCAGAAAATAAAGCTTTAAAGAAGGAGGTTACCAGTTTGAAGAAACAGCTAGGTAAACTAGCTCACTGATTTGAAGGAAAAGGTGCCTTTCTAAGTTTTGATCAATTTTGTTTAAGCTCCATCATTTTGAAGTCATCTAGGTACACTTGTAAAAGAGGTCTGAAGAAGTCATGAGTTCAAGCAAAAGACGCTTCAAGGCAAATACACTCTGTTTTAGCAAAAACAGCAGTTTCGTAGCGCGCTACGAAACTGCTGTAGGTGTTGTTTTATGAGGAAAATGAGCAGTTTAATGGTGAGGTCAGCAGATTTTTGAAGGAAACGCCTAAGAAACATAAGGGATATCACTTAAGGCTATCCTAGCTATTCAGAGGATGACAAGTGTGCCTTTTTGTAAAGGTAAAATTTTTGTCTCAAGTTAAACTTTTGTAAAGGTACTTTATGACCAATTAGGGTTTAGCAGAAATGGCATACGAGGAGTATTGTTTTGGTTTATACACATGGCTATCAACGAAGCTTCCAATGCATCTGAAATATGGCGATGCTCATAAATTTTGGGGTATTAAAGAACTGGGTCATGTTGCTTAGTTTTCGAAGGATGGTAGGAGACAGGGACTGGAAAAACAGGGGTTTTGATCTTTGTGATAAATGATCCATCAGCGCCTTCAGGTATCTAAAGTCAGCCTGTTCTTTGCACCTGTAGCTCAGTCATCTTAGCCTAACCAAAAGAAGACAGCTGTCAAAGATCAAGAAAATAATCATGCTACGAGGAGAATGAAGTTAGAGTTTTGGTTTGACTAGGACTCTTTGTAATTACAGCTCAACACTTAGTGTATTTAATGAGTCTGTTAAAAATAGATAGGGGTAGTTAATGACAGCCATCGAGCTCCCCTCATGCTGGAGGAGGAGACTTAAAGTAGTTAAGATTGTTTTTCTATATATAGTGAAGACTCTGATGTAATGAGGGTTGGATGTTTATGAAAAAACAGAGTTTATATTGGCTTATGTAAAAGACTTGTTACAGTAATAGAAAGACTACTTTTTCTTCTCAAGATTCATATTTTGTTCAAATGCTCAAGATGTATGTGGCTTTGTCTTATCCTTTATATTTTACAGCTCTATAGATATACAACAGTCTGAATTCACCTAGTGCTCCAGATTTCCTGTGTTATTTATGAGTTGAAGGTTCTTTGAGAAATGTTTAGTGTTTAGACATTACATGCCTTGACTTCCATTGAATGAGTAGTTAATATTTACTGAAAATGGTGTTTGACTCCATAGCCCAATCGAAGAAATCTATGTGAATTCCAACCATCATGTTTATTAAACTTCTCATTTCAAGAGTTAGCCCTCTTAGTGTTAATCATAATCAATAGTTTATTTTGAGAGAGCCCTCTCAGGTTAGGGAGGCTAATCCTTAGCCAAGAGTCTGGTCTGAAATAGTTACATAGAGTCTAACTAATTAGCAGCCATCAGTACATGATTTTGTGATAACAGCCACCATAACCCTATGCATAGAATCTTCTGCGCAATCGATCTACATGCATAGTGTCCTTTTGCTACTCCTCTATGTCCTTCAGCAAGGATAATAGAATGCTCAAACTCCTGAACGTATATGCAAAGTATTTTAACAGTACCCATGTTATACAAGTGTGTCGCTATCATAGAAATGTCAGCGTTGCAGACCACCAAGTCCTTCTGCTGAGTAGAATACCCTTCCGAAGCTGTTCCAGTCGTTAGAAACTGAAATATATCTGCAAAATGATCATTTGCTACTAGTACAACAAATAGTTGCACATATGGTAATCCTTCATCTAAATTGATTGGCTCTTCACCTGTCTCAATCTTAGATAGATGATCTGGTCCCACATTCAACCATCCAGGCTTCACAATCACTTCAAAATCATATTCCTGAAATAGTAGTAACCACCTACATATCCCCCCCCAACACAAGCTTATTGACTAGGGATTTCAGAGTGGAGTGATCTGTATACATTTTCAAATGCACGCCCAATAAGTAATGCCAAAATTTTTGTAGCACGTAGACCATATCCAACCCTTCGTACTTTGTAGTTGAATATTTTTTCTCGGCCTTAGAGAGTTTCCTACTTGTGAAGGCTATCAGATGATCAATCTCGCCTTCTCCTTCCTAGGTCATTGTCATTACTACACCCAACATAATGTAGGAGGCATCTACATGAACATGAAACTCCGTCTTCCAGTCTGGGAACACCAAGATAAGCACAGTCACCATCTTTTCCTTCAGGACATCCAGGCTGCACTGACACTCTTCATCCCAATAGAAGGTCGCGTCCTTCTTTAGTAACTCCTCCATCGGCGCGGTTATCGAAGAATAAGCCTTGATAAATTTTCTATAATAACCAATGTGCCCTAACGTCATGCGCAATTGCTTTACATTCCTCGGAGCTTCTGAATTGAAGTTCACTCATATCTTCATGGAGTCTACCATTAAACAAGATTCCATATGGTACACAAAATATGCATTTCTTCAAATTCAACACAATTTGATGTTTGCAACAAGTATCCAACATCATGCACGGACTTGCAACATGAACAACGTTAAATTTGAAATGGGAACTAATACGATTACCTATTTTGCAGAGGTAGCAAAAAAGTGACCTGATTTTGAAGAGTGGCGATGTAGAATACACCTTTTTTTTAGAGCATATTTTTGACACTTTAAATTTTTAATGTATTAAGTGTGGATATTTTTTTTAAATGTTACATTTTTTTTACACTTTAAAATTTTTTATGTCAAATTTGTTATGACATAAAATAAATAAATAAATAAATATATATATATAGTATGATATATATATATAAATATAAAATTATATATATATATAAACATAAAATAAAAGAAAATTAATTTGGTAAAAATAAAAAAATTTGGAAAAAAGAAAAATTTTGAGAACACTGATAAAATTAAATAAATAAAAATTCAGGAAATTTTAAAAAAGAATTAACAAAAAACAAAGAAAAAAATTAAAATTAAAATTAAAAACAAACAGAATTGAAAAACAAAACAATAAGAAAATTAAAATAAAAGAAAAAATGTTTAAAAAAACTATTAAATTAGATTAAAACATTAAATAACAAAACTAAAAAAAAAAAAAACATTTTAAAATTTTAAATATATATATATATATTTTGGATTAAAAAAAACCCCATTAAAAATTAACAAAATCAATATATTTTAATTTTTAAAAAATAAAAACATTTAAAACTTAAAACCATTATATTAATGATTTAAAAAAATAATTCTATATATAATATAGAAACGTAATTTTTAATAAATAAAAACTTTAACATAAGAAAAAAACATTTTTTTCAATTAAAGAAAAACATTTAAATACTTTAAAAATATTATATTTAAAAATCATTAATTTTTTTTTTTATAAGAAAATATATATTAAAATATAAAAATATAAATATATTTTTATTTTAAAGAAAAAAACAAAATATCGCGCTGTTGTCGTCCGACTGCTGTGGGGGTGCGGCCCCTATAATGGTGGAGTTGCGTGCAGCTCCACCACCAAGGTCAACGCCCCACGGCAGCCGGGCGGCGGCTAGCTGATTCTTGGACTTAGTCCGTTGTCACCCAATTGCTTGTGGGGTTCTAACCTTGGGCGACAGAAGCTGCGTGCAAGCTGGGTCGCCCAGGGCCATGCCTATGGGTTGGCTGGGCGATGACCTCATTTTTTTGGGTTTTTTTTTTTTTTTTTTTTTTATTTTTTTTTTTTTTTTTTAAATCTTGAAAATATATAGTTTTTTAAAATTTTTATTAGTTTTTTTGTTTAAATGTTTTAATCTTAATTTTAGATAGTTTTTTAATTTTAATTATTTTTTTGGTTTCAAATTTTCGATTTTTTTTAATTCCTAGTTTGTTGTTTAAATTTGTTTTTTTTTAATAAGGTTTTTGTTATGCTTTTTAAAAAATTTCTGTTTTTTTTTACTACTTATTTTAAAGTTTTTTTAAATTTTGTTTGTTTGTTATTTTTCAATTTTTTTTAGTGGTTGATCTAGAAGAAAAGAAGAAAAAAAAATTACATTTAAAAAATGGTGTTTCTATTATTTGTTTCTTTATATTTATTATTTTATTTTGTTTTAGTTTTTTAAATCTTAACCTTTTATAAGTTAATTTTGTTTTTATTTTTTTTTAAAAACATTTTTTTATGATTTGAATTGTTTTTTCTTGTTAATTTTTTTTTTTTTTTTGGGTATATTTGATTTCTTATTTTATGTTATATTTTGTTTTTAATATATATTTTTGGAGTTGTCTATAATGCGACTTTTTGGAGATTCCGGTGACGGAATCCGGCGGAAGAAATTGAGGTTAAATCTTGATTTGTTGCAGTTAAAATGGTTTTTTAACTGCATATTTGGATTCAGCACCCTGAAAAACCCCTGGGATGCTTTGAGTGTGTAGAAACTAGCTATCAAACCTGTGATTCCAATAAATTGTTGCCGGATTTTGACCAGAAAAACTCACCGAAAAAGCTTTCAAAAAGTCGCATTATAGACAACTGCTATATTTTTATTTACGTTTTGCTATTTTTTTTAAACTTTTTTTTTTTTTTCATTGTGTTTATTTCTGTTTTTATTTTTAATTTTTATTTTTCATTATTCTTTTGAAATTTTAATGTTTTTCGGAGTCATGATAAAATCTTTTACAACATTATTTCAAAATGTTGAAAATTTACCCTAGAAAAAAAAAAGTGTTTTTCCAGCATCAACACTTTTCATTTTGAGGGTGGTTTTTGCATAATTTTTGCACAAAAAATTGGTTTTCACTGCCATTTTTAAAACATGTAGAAAATTTACCCTAGAAAAAAAGTGTTATTCCAGCATCAATACTTCTCGTTTTTAGCATTGTTTTCATGTTTTTTTGGGGTTTTTTTGGCTAGAGTTCCCGTTTTGAGTTTATAATTCTCATTTCAAAGTTTACATTGTTCATGAACTTTACCAATCTGAACACAGTCCAATCATCAAAATATACTTCAAGAAATTTATGGATAAATTCCTTAAATGCAACAATTACGACCCTTGAAAATATCGTTGGTGCATTCTTCAGCATGAATGGCATCACTATGTATTGGAAACATCCCCATTTTATTGCGAAGGTTGTCTTGTTGCGATCCTCTAACGCAATCTTGATTTGATGGTACCCTAAGAACCCATCAGTGAATGAATAAGATTCCTATCCTCCAACACTCTCTGAAACTTCATTTGTGAATGGTGTTGGAAACAGATCATGCACACATTCATAATTCAACTTTCTCATATCTACACATATTCTGATTTCACCCTGCTACATTTTTACCTGAACCACCATAGGGCTTACCCAATCAGATTCTTCAACAGGTTCAATGATTTTGGCCCCCAACATCTTATCGAGCCCTTTGTGCCCATTTTACTTATACTTAGGATTCAGTCGGTAGGGTCTCTATTTCACAGGCTTCGCGTCAACCTTTAAAGTGATCTTCATGACACCCAAATCCCCTACTATTCCTTTCAAGCCCAATAACTTAGTAGGAAACAAGTCCTGGTACTCATGCAGTAGTTCCTCAACATTATCAACTATATCTTCATCCCAGTAATCGCCTATCTTTCCAAACTTAAGTTGTGCCTTGGAGCCAATATTTACTTGCCTGGTCTTCAAAGGCTCTGATATATCAAGGTTTTCCACTTTAGGTCCTTCAACCTCTCGCTAACCCTCAGTCTCTGGAATGTTGATTTTTCTTGGATCATCTTCTTCTTATTTAGCAGTCACATTGTAGCATTCCAACATGTGGCATAGCTATGTACTCCAATCTAGTTGGACCCATTCCACCAGTTCTTCAAGAATTCTAAAGATAACGGCCTTAATCTCTTGTAGTGCTTCATCAATGCATTCAAATCCATCATCAAAGCTTAAATTTAATAAGAATCTCTCCCTCAATATGTCCCATTCAGTCATCTAATGGTGTAGCTCTGTTTCCAAATACCAATTCATTGGAATAGTATCTAAAGTGTGACAGAAGATATGCACCCACTCTGGCTGCAGATCTTCTCCCCAAGCTTTACTCCACCACGCCAAGTGCTCACATAGATCATCCCTTCTGCTATATTTCTCAGTCATCCGTGTATTAACATATCCAAACCTTAGCTTCATCATTCTCTTGTATTCCTTCCAGTCAGCAAAGTTGTCCTTATGCGTACCCCACCATTGAGTAGGTGTAGCGCATAGTGCCAATTCAAGTGCCTCGAATCGATTTCCTTAGGAATATTAACATCATTTAAGCCATCATAATGCGGAAGTTTTCTTATCTATGTATATATACATCGCAATGACTTTATCATCATATTGCGACATAGTGTAGAGACCTCATGCAACCTATTATGTGTGTTCGAGCTCCTCATCTGAGTCCGAGGTATAGGAGCTATCTCTATCCCACGTGACCCGTCCATCCATAGTGGGATTGATCCAATCTTCATTACGTGTAATAATCTTGTAGATTTGATCCAAGTCATTGTCCTCCTCATAGTCACAGACTGGTTCAGTGTAGCGCACTCCTTTAGCGGGGTCCAGTGGCACAATAACCCTGAGCACCTTCTTCTCAAAAGTCATCCTTTGCTTCTTTAGATTGATCACCATGTCCATATCAAAGGACCAATCAATTCATGGAGCGCAGAGGGAGGATTGTTGTCATCCATGATTTCAGTTACCTCAAAATCAACCAAAGCACTTTCTCCTTCAATGTCTACCGTTACCCGATACAGGCACCCTATATGAATAATATTTTGATGATTGGCCATGCCTAGCCATATAGGACACCATTGTAGTGCAAGTATCCCCATCCTTTCCCATGTTTGGTTAGGCAACACGTTCGCATAAAAACCTAAATCCAGGATGACTTGGTCCATTTCATACTCTCCTATCTAGGTGGTCAGCCTCATCTCACATCCTGTCAGTGTCTTATGTTTACCTAGTTTACTCACAGCACCTTGTTCTGAAGGAATCTTAATCTTACCTATACAATTGACTATCATTTCATGCAGTCCTTCTACTACCTTCTAATCACTCAGCAACCTCATACAAGTTTTCAAAAAAGTAGCTAACAACGAAGGATCCACATCTTGCACTTCACTATTCCCAATTGATTTCTCTTGAATCCCGGATGTAGAAGCTTCAGCGAAATTATTTTTAGCTTCCATGAAAGTTTCTTTATCTTGGTCAAGGTCAAACCCGACTTCCTTTTCAACATCCTTGTGCACCCATCCTTTAGTTTCTGGCTACTTTCCCTTATCTTCACCTGTGGCCATACCACTACGCATTATGATATTGATGTTATGATACTCTTCATGAGGCTTTTCCCTGATCATCTAGATATTTTGCGTAGGTTGATGGGTCTATGTCTTATTTTCTTGCATCTTTCCTATAAGCATCAGGCAATCTTCTATCACATGGTAGCACTGTCTGCAATATTGACAAGATGGATGTGTTGGGTTCGGATAGCCATGCACAAAATGTCTAGCTTCACCATAGTTATAACAAATAACTTGTCCACAACCTCTACCAGCCCTTCCTCCTCTTCCTCTTCCATGACCTTGAAATCCTCCACACACTGTACTCGCACTCTAATCTTGAGGTCGAGTTTCTGTCTTCATTTGATAGGTAGGGATTCTATCCATCACTAATTCATAACTTTGACAATGACGCTCATCATGACTGACAAATTTGCAGAAATTGAAAAACAACTACTGGGGGGTCTGTACAAATTTCTGTAGTAGATGACAATTGTCTATCACATGTTGTCCTATAACTTGACAAATAGTGCACCATGATGTTGCTCATGTGCTCAGCCCAACGATGTTTTTTGGCTTTAAGGGAGCAACCCCCCCCCCCCACAATAAGATAATTCTGATACACCAGACAATGGTTCTTATCGCGACTATGTCCCTTGCATTTCAAGCACAAAACTTCTATGTGAACTTCAAGTTGGGCTGCCTTTCCCTTATTCATGCTCTCCAACTCCAGGTGCATGCTTGCCAGCTACGAGTGAATCTGTTGTACTCCAATGATCATATCTTGTACTAGCGAGGTTTCCAACCTCATCACGATCTCCACAACTTCTTCTTGCATTTCTATTTTCTATTGTGATAATGGTAATATAAAGTGAGGCAACAACAAATAAATGTACCAATCTCTGTGTTGTTCATCCGTGATGTTCATATTATCCTATTGAATCAGGCATTTCAACCTTTGATCGAAATCCCACGAGGATTCATTTACTAATTATTGTATTTCCTTAAACTTTGTAACAGACTGTGCTTGAGACTTAGGCTTCTTAAACTCACTGCTAAATGCTTGCTGAGTCTTTGCTAATCTCATGTCAGGTTTGTCTTGACAGTACTTGATATACCATGTCAGCGCCCTATCTTGTAGTGTTGTGACTAGCTATGATTTCTTTAAATTATCATTAGTGATATGCTTTTCTATCCACACAACATTTGAAACAAGCAATAATTGCTCGAGGTCTTCATTCCCTACCCCTTTAAAGATCAACATCTTCATTTTGTTTGCCATGTTGAATGTTGGAGGTTTAGGTGGAGTGGACAGATGAGGTATCCATTGGATACCCTAACTTACAAACTGGAGTGCCCTTCATGGTGTATTTAGAATAGTTCCTTTGTCATCGCTTGAAGAGGATCCCAATAGTGGGCTATATTCAGGGCTTGATTCTTTGTTCCTTCCGAAGGGTTTTCCACTTCACGTAGTCCCAAACATCAAGGTAATGACATAACCAGTTTTTCACACAACAACATCTTAATCCAAGTTTTCATATATTTTAAATACTTACATCATAGTCCTTTGAAGAGCCTGCACTCTACTTTGCTATAACTGATGGACATATTAATCACAAGCTCAGTGATGAATCCTCCTATGATACGATAAATCTAGTGATCAACAACCCATGTCATGTTATTTTCTGAAGTTCCTAAGCATCTCACCAGCTCTGGCATCCAGGAAATAGGACCATCAAGTCTCCACGTACCCTGATTATTTGCTAATCTAGACAGCCACTCATGCAGTTCGTAGGGGAAGAAGCAAAAAAATTTTTGGGTTACGTATGAGTATAGGTATCTTATAAACCACTTTTCCTTGTATAACCACAAATTTCTATTCTCCTGATATGCGAACGCATGTTCCTTCCAACAGAGCCACTTATCAATTTATTTCTTAGTAGAAAACCACTTATTCGACATCACACATTCCTTAGATTGATCTCAGTCCCCGCAATAGAACCATTTTTCATGATTCAGATTCATCTTTAACTGCGTCAACCAACAAAACCCTAATTTCTGGCCCTTTCAGCATCAACCTACGTAGCATACGATGCAGTCTCACCTGAAGTAGTATTGGGGGATGCTAGAACCAGGTTTCTGCAACCAGAGGCCTGTGTGATTGTCTGCTATGGTTCTTCTAGCTTAGATCTATCTTCGTGCAACCTTATTCCTTCCGAATAGACAACTACTGTAACTCTATCTAATTTACTTTCAGATCTTCGTGAAGGTAACTAATTATACTTATCATACATAAATATTACAAACCTACCAATTTCGCACAATAAATAAGCAGTAATTAATATTAAATAGATTACAAAGCAAAGATACATAAAATTTGTAGAAGTAAACAAAAGGACACAAACGATTCAAGTTCAGCCAAAATATTCTTTATTAAGTATAAAAGTTTAGATACAGACTTCTTATCCCAGCACACCCAGATGTAGGGGCCCACACACTCAACTGTGAACTTACGAAGGTCTTTGCAGCTAAAGGAGCCTTCCCCTTTAGCCTAAGTACATGAAACAAACTTTTCCTACCTTAGCACCTTGTGCTTACAATGATTCTTCATTTAAATTTATCCCTTAGACTTGTTATGACTCAACTACTTATAGCCTTTTCTTTACAATACCATTGTCCACAGACCATGGGCGCGGACCATGGGAAGGTCTCAAAACATCTCTATTACCTACCCACCTAAGGGAATAAATCCCCTTTGACTCTACTTAGCTCTGCACTCCACTTTCCACATTTTGCGGAGACTTTACCTTTGCTACATAAATATATTACAAAAATGACTCAAAATTCAAAAAATTTGACCCGAGGGACTCCATCCCAGCATACACTTATTGACCTTAGCATACAACTGATGCTCTCTCAACAACCTCAACACTACTGCTAAATGATCAACATGCTCTTCCACATTTTTAGAATCTACGCATATATCATCAATGAACACAATAACAAACTTATCCAAATACAGATGCAACAAGCTATTCATTAAGCACATAAACATAGTTGGAGCATTAGTTAAGACAAATGGAACAATAAAATACTCATAATGCTCATACCTAGCCCTAAATGCAGTGTTGTAAATTTCCTCCCCTTTGATGCATACGTGATGGTATTCCGATTTCAAGTGATCTTGGAGAACGCTAGTACTCACTTCAGCTAATCGAACAAGTCATCAATCCTGAACAACAAGTACCTTTTCTTGATGGTCACTTTGTTCAACTACCTATAGTCAATACATAATCTGAGAGTTCCATCTTTCTTCTTCACAAAAAGTACCGATGGGCCCCAAGGTGATACACTTAACCTAATGTATCCCTTGTCCAACATTTCCTTCAACTGCAATTTTAACTTGACCAACTCAGGTGTTCTCATCCTATAAGGTGCTTTTGATGTCGAAGCTCCTCCTTACACTAACTCAATAGAAAATTCTACCTCCATGTGGGGTAGAAACTCTATAATGTCATTAGGAAATACATCATAAAACTATTGCAAAACTGGGTACGTGTTCAACACATTTGTTTCCTCAGCCTCCTTGCCCTTATCACTAGAAATGTGTACTACAAATAACATACACCCTTTCTCATGGCTACACTTTTCTTGCATAGTTGTCACCATCCTAACTGATGTGGCTTTCTTCTTACCTTACAAGACTCTTGGTTCCCCATTATCATTGACACACTCAATGGATTTTTCATAATAGTCTACCTTGGTTCTATGAAGATACAAACAATCCATGCCCAACAAGATACTATATGATCCCAATCATAATACACTCAAATGTTCTATGGTTGGCATACCACTCAAATCAAATGTACAAGCTCTTACACAATGATGAACCAAGGTGAAATGTATTTTGCATGTACAAATGAGGGGTATTTATAGCCAAGGGAAAAACTGGCCCTTGTGACTATTCAACTTCCCTCATGATTGTCTGACTTACATGACTGTTCAAATTTACATGACTCTTCATATTTACATGTGGGTCTCGTGGACTTCCACATTACATTACATTTATTACACCAGTGTGGCCCACAATAGTGATGTGGCCAAGATGACTCATGACATGACTCGACACGACAGAGCTAGTATGTTCATGCTGATGCTAGTGTGCATCTTGAGCTATAGTGCTGCTAAGTGATGGATGTCTTCTTGGTGTATCATAGCTTCATCTCCACATGGAAAGGTGTGGAGAGTCTTCAATGGTCTTGGAATTCGCATGATCTTTCATGTGCACATTGCTCCTTCATTTGTACTTTGGCATGCTCCATGTGTTCATCCATTCACAAAATAATCTCCTCTAATGTTCTCCTTGTTCATCCCATTCATCATCATGTCATCTCTCATCCATGTACCTGTATCTACAATTACTCATGAACAGATGACATCAAATTCAAAAAATTTCTAGTCTACCATGATGCACTATCGTTCGATTTTGGATGCAAGTGACTGGGAGAGAGGACAAGGCTATGAAATTGCACATGGCAGATTTCAAGCTGGGATGTGGGCTCCTGGAACTATTCATGGAAAATGCACAGAGTTCACTAGGAGGCTAAGATGGGAAATTTGTTAGCAGTGACTATCCATGGGATCTGGCTCAGCTGGAGAGAAGATTTACACATTTGAGAGAGACAGTGTTGGCAGCTGAGGGAGACTGACAGTGAAAACTATACAATTTCTCGAGGAGTTGGAAGCGGGTTGTGGGAGGCTGCTTGGTGAAATTGTGAAATTTTTCTAGGGATTTGGCAGTGGGCTACGGAGTCTGCTAGAAACAATTGCGCAATTTTTGGGAGGTTGTCATGCTAGACATCCTTGCATAGTTTTTGAGCTGAGTGGGATGTTGGGAAGCTCGAGGACTGCTCATGAAATCTACGTATTTTTCCAGGTGAGAAGTAGGTTGGTTGACTGGAAAAACTACGCAATTTTTTGAGGGAGACAATGATGGACACAGGGCGTATGTCTGGCATGTCTGCACAGTTTCTTTAGTCAGCAATGTGGGCAATTTTTTGGAGGAGTGAGGTGCAGCATCACTACCCAGTCAAACTCTATGGTTGACCAACTAGAGGCTTAGTTTATGTTCTTGCAGGTAGCGCAGATTGAAATGGTTTGCTAGGGAACTTATGCACTATTCTAGGTGATAGTCAATCAAGTTGATTCTAGGGTTGCATAGTGCAGACTGCCTGGGAGGCAGCCTCAAGGTCTGTACATTTCTAGACAGTAGTAAAGAATCACCGAGAGCTGAAAATGTGCAATGTAGCTGAGTGGAGGTCCTCCTATTGGAGGTTGCTCCAGTCGAAAGAGTTTCAAAAAAAATAACCAAGTGTGTGAATGAGTGACTTCATACATGCATGACCTTGCGAACACACACTCAACATGACTTGACAACAAGACACCTCAAACCATCAAGAAAACATAGAGTTAGTGTGATTGACCGACAGTGTGAGCAACAAGCGCAACACTTGTGATAGATCATTGAATGATAGCGAAGATGCTTGTGTAATAGTGCATACAACTTTATGTGTGAGTGCAATGAATGTTTACATAGTGGACACAACTTGCACATATGTAGATGGACCTTATGCATGGCCAGATGATCCGAATATAAACAGGAACACAAAAAACTATAGATATAACTATAAATATAGAGATGCAGCAGAAACAACGCTTCCTTTGATTAATATCAAATAATGAAATATGCTTACAAATAGTATGGAAATGAGACTAGCTCAACAATGGTGGCTTATCTCTGAGAAGAGATGTGGTGGCTACATGCCTTTGAACTACATTACAATGAGGCTCAAGGGCCTTTTTATTATTGAACAATAAGAGAAAACCCTAAACAACCAAAACCCTAACCCGAGGAGATGTAACACCAAGAGTTTATGGGCCCCGTTGGGGTTAGTTGGATAGGCAACTTCCCAGGTTCGTGACTTGGTCATATTATCTCTGTTTGACACGGACGATGCCTTGTTGGAAGTATCTCTTTGAAAAATATGATAGAAAACATGATTTTATTTGGAATTCGCTGGCGATAGATTGCCAAACAAACATCGTTTAGGGCCTCAAAATGGCTCCAAAATTTTAGGACTCGAAAAACTGCTAAAAAGAGTAAACTGTGTTATAATTAAGGAAACTAAAAAAATGAAAGAAAAAATGGTGGGGGTCTAAATAGAATTGGCTGGTGGCCACCAATATTCACTTGGATCATTCCTCACCCCTTAGGAAGCAATTATCCCCATTTTGTTGAGTTCCTCCATGAGATGAGGAAACTTTTGCTGAACTTGGTCCCTGGTGAACCACTTGCCCTGGTGAAGGAGTTGGCCTACTTTGACAACTCGATACTGTTGGATCTTTTACTGGCAAGTGTGTTTGATCCATGTGTCCATGATCTGACCAATGACAACTTGTTCCATGAAATCTAGATATAACTCTATTGATGTGAGCTATTCTACAATGTCAGATGTGTCTAGTAATGGTGGAAAGAATGGCCGAAGGCGGTCCACATTAAACACTGGGTGAGAGCAAAGGAATGGGGGAATGATGAGCTCAAAATAATTATCTCCCACATCTTTGGTGATGGTGTATGGCCTATATCGGAGTGGGCGAATCTTGCGCTAGGGTCTATCGAGGCACTCCTTCTGCAAATGTAGTTAAACTTTGTTTCCCACCTGGAAATTGTGTGGCACCTAATGCTAATCATGTCGCTGCTTGTACTTGGTAATGGTTTTGTCCAATACGTCATGGACTTGTTGGCGGATGTGTTGAATATGCTCAATGAAGCTATTTGTCTTGTCAACTTCGGACTAGACATGAGTCGAATCTCCCCGAGTCGCTACAACTGGTATGGCCACATCAATGGGACATAGTGGCTGGAATCCCAAGCCCACCTAAAAAGGGTTGTGGCCAATTGAGCTATGAAGAGTCCGGTTGTAGCTATGCTTAACATAGGGGAGGCTCTCATCCCATGTGTGTGGATGCTTTGAGTTGTACATGCGCAAAATGTGTACGATCATCTTGTTGATGACCTCTGTCTAGCCTCAATTTAGGGATGGAAAGTTGTGGAATTAGTGAGGTTGGTATCTAGCATCGACTAGAGGCTAGACCAAAATGTATTGAGGAACCTGCTATCCTGATCTTAGATGATAGAATGTGGTATCTCAAAGTGTACCCACACTTGTTCAAAGAAGAGTTTAGCAGTGGCTTCTACTATGATACTCCTCTTAAAGGCCGCCATAATGGCCATCTTCAAGAATCGGTCAATGACCACAAAAACACAGTCGTCGCCATGCTTAGTAGGAGGAAGGCCTGACATGTAATCTATCGATATGAATTCCCAAGGTCGACTAGGGGTAGGGAGTGGAGTATAGAGACCTTGCTTCTTGATGGTTGGTTTGGTGATGACGCAAGAAGTGTAGGATCTGATGTACTTTTCAACATCATGTTGAATATTTTGCCAATAGAAATACTTCTACTGTACTGCCACTATTTTTTCAATTCCAAAATGCCCAATGGCCCAACTGTAGTGTGTTTCCAAAATAATCTTCACATGCTCACTTGAAGGAACACAAAGGTGTCCCATACGACATAACATCACATCCTAGAGGTGAAAACCTTGAACTTTCTGACCCCCCAATAGCATATGGTATGTGTGGCCGAATTATGGGTCTCTTTTGTAGAGAAGTGGCCAATCAGAAGTCTCATGCCCACAAGAGTTGAGCACGATAGCTAACACCATGATCGGTGGTCGGCTGAGGCAGTTTGCAATGTTATTTGTGTTGCCCTTCCTATACTTGATATTCAAATGAAATTGTTGTAGTTATGTGGACAACTTATGATGGCAATCATCCTGCAACTTACCTTGCATCTATATGAATTTTAGGTGTAGGTGGTCTATGTGGATGGACGTTTCCTTCCCAAAAATGTAATTCTTCCATTGTCAGTAGGCCTGAATGATGGAATACATCTCTTTATCATAAGTGGTATACTTCTGGACCGTGTCTAAAATTGTCTCACTGTGATATGCCATTAGATGCCCTTGTTGAGTAAGGACTACCCCAATAACATAGTAAGTGGCATCTGTCTCAATCTCAAATGGTTGTTGCAAGTTTGGTAATGTGAGAACTAGTGCAGAGTAGAGGCGATGTTTCAACTCTACAAATTCCTTTTGTTGAGATTCAAATCAATTTGTTTTTGCTTTCATTCCTTCTTTGGTGACTTCACTCAAGGGCCAAGTGATATGAGAGAACCTCAACATGAACCTGCAGTAGTAATTGGAAAGACCTAGAAAGTTGCAGAGCTTTGTCAGAGTGGTTGGGGCTGGCCAATACCGAATGACTTAGATCTTGGCTGGATCCACCTGCACCTCCTGTTCATCAATAATGTATCCCAGATACTGAACTTGGGTCATGCCAAAAGTACATTTCTCCAAATTGGCGCACAACTTGTGTTGATGCAGTGTTTGGAGAACCTATCGAATGTGGTGGAGGTGCTCTTCCAAACTTTGGCTGAAGATAAGGATGTCATCCAAGTATACCACTACAAATGAGTTGGTGAATGGCCATAAGATGTCATCCATGGGCCTCATGAAGGTTGTGTTATGCCCCTATAGCAATATGTGTCATATATCATGATTGACTTGGCCTAGTTCTGAAATATGTTCATACCTTTACTTGTTGCAAAGGTTTTCCATATTTAAAAAAAAATAAAAATTTAAAACAAAAAATTAAAAAAATGTAAAGAGGGTATACCCTAAAATAAGAATCAGAGGGTAAAAATAATAAAGAAAAGGTCAAAAAAATGAAATAAAATGAAACCCCAACAAAAACAAAAGACCATGAAAGTGTGCAAGACCAAATGCCACTACTATTTTACTTTGTAGAATAATGATTGTGTGCAACTTGTTACCTATGCCACAATCTATGGTAACCAAATATCTTAATCTTGGTTATTCCATGTTTTCAATTTCATGTTTTAGATATAAAGAATAATGATCTAACCAAACAGTTTAATCTTGGCAGATAAGTAGATAGGTAGAGTGAATAAAATCTTCTCAACAGTTTAATATGAGCCCTTGGATGTAATAAGTGTAGATTTAGATAAGTATCATTATGTAAAAAAAAAAAAAATTGAAAATGGTTTTCTAGTCTAAGTGCACCCTAATAAAGAAGTGAAAATGCTAGGGTAAAGTAGGTAGGGTAAGTAGATGGTGGTTGCAGAATAAATGTGTGGTGAATGTTGAGTTTAAATGCTTAAATCTTTTACTTTCATCACTGGGCAAAGGCATGTATCACATGGAAAGGCACGTCAAAGTTCAAAGTCAAAATAATTAACTTCCCTACTCATTCCCCTAAAATCTTCACTAATTCCTTAAGTGCTAAAGGTAATTGCCAAAGTTAGAGGGGCTCAAAGCATTTCTCTAACTTTTTGAGGGACCAGACCCTCGGCCCAATAATTGGAAATGCCTAAAGTACTTAAGCCCCTTTCATCAACATTACCCCCCCATAAGATCACTCATTCCTTCGATAACATTGTTCCTTAAGTAAAATTCTATTTTACTTAGGGAAATTGAAATAAATCCTCATAAAAACCCTTTTGATACACTTTAGTCTATGTCAATATGTTATACGATGTAATGCTTTCGGAAAACATTGGACTTAGTGCTTTCCCATTCATTTGGTCATATTAACCATTAATGTTTTATTATATAATTCCCAAATAAAAGAAAATTACCCACGCCTGTATTATTATATTATGCAAAACCCCAAATTATTACATATCCCACCCCGATGGTTAAGTATAACCATAAAACAAATAATAAACGGGATTAATTAACTAATCTGTAGTTGATTAAGAACCCAACCCCACCACCATTTAATGAGGATTAATTTAGTCATATGGACTAATTAATAACTCTCCCAACCAATCAAATCACCCCCGATATGTTTAACTCGTTTAATTAATATCGGGCCCGCCCCTGTTATCTATCAATCATGCCATTAACTCAACCACCATCTGATCAGATCCTTCAAATCCGACGGCCATCACTCATATCGTGTGGGCCTTTTGGTTGAACTTTATTGTGCGATGTGAGTGATTTCATGAACAGTGCCGATGCTACATGTCGAAAGATGTATGGAATTGCACTGCTCCCCCCAAATACTACTTACCCTCCAAAAGCGGTGCGATGAAACCTGCTTACCCCCTCTTGCTAACGACAAAACGTCAAGTTGCCTCCCCGTTGATGCCACCTATTCGTATCATGAAACCTGCCCAAAACTTTGACTTTGCATAAAAAACAAAGTTAATATATTTTCTGTCCTTATTCTAAAAACTCATGCATGCAACTAGAATGTAAATTCGACTAGCTCGTACTCCAACCATCAACTACCCCGAAAATCATAGTCTGACGCTGCTCCAGTCCACCATTTACACCCAGTGAACCAGTACTCCATTTGTTATCGGGAAATTTAGTGTCTATTCAGAGATTCTAGTCCCACTAAGATGGTTAGCTATCTTAGAAACAAACAAACTAAAGTTACTTTCGTTTTCCTTTATGAGAAGTAGAAAGGAGAGGAATAGAGAATACCAACCTCAATCTTTTGCTTGGTTCCTCGGTTGTTCCCTATCCCCTCTGACAGATCTTTGCCGCTCCTTCCTTGCTTACCCCACTTCAAAGATTACCTGTAAAGTCAAAGCAACATAATACCTTCAAAGTACAGGGATCTACAATCATAAACAATATAGGACTAGATATATATTAACCACACAAATGCATATATCATCAAACATACGAGAATGTGGAGGAAAAATCGAATAGCTTTATTGATAGAAAGAGTAGAAGAGAGGATTACAACCCATTGATCTGACCCAACGTCATCCTCCCAGCATGAACGCCCTTCTTCACCTCATGAAAAGCTTAGATCACCCAACACTATGATGTTCCACCAGGAAACCAACAACACTTCCTTACAAGATACAAAATTCTAGCCTCTAGATCTTTGGGATGAGGGATCCATATATAGATGTTTGCAGGGGGGTGAGTCATCTTCTGGTATTTTGATTAGTGTCCTCTCTCTGATAGTTCTTGGTTCCAGATGGAGATTCAAGATCTCTTACTCATCCCTGGGTGAATTCAGAGAGGGAAGTGTCACAGGAGAAGTTTCTGGAAGATTCCATGATCATCCGACTTGAAAACTATCTCTGCCATTTGTCTACACTCACCCATCGCACCCTAAAAAAGGGATTTTCAGTATGCATCACACTTTTTTCTTGTGGCAGGTGAGATGCATCGCACCCTTAGCACTGAGCTGTCTGTATGGTCCAGTTTTGACCAGTTCTGAGCAATTTTCCATGGAGAACTTTTGGGAGATGATGTAATCAGCTGACCTTGTTCCTTTAGGGTGTGAAACAACACTTTTAGGGACTCAGAAGCCCTTGGTTTATGGACATATATGATTGGGGTTGCAATGCCAAAATATGTCTATAATAGTTTCCCTGTAAAGCATGAGGTTGTAAATCTTTTGATGTCGGGTGAAATGCTTTATCATGAGGATCCGAGGTTTTTCGAACTGGAAG
>APFE031156164.1:127242-144885 GCA_000404065.3 Pinus taeda
ACATACTTCCTCTGGTTTAACCAGAGCTTCCTCTTTGCCCGATCTCTTTTAATTTCCATGGCCAAAATATATTTTGCATCACCGTGATCTTTCATGTCGAAGTTGGAGGACAATTGGGTCTTCAAATCCTGGATAATTTCTTTGTCATTTCCAACCAACAACATATCATCCACATACAAGACCAGATAAATAACACGGTCACCAATTAATTTAAAATACACACAATGATCTGCTTTGCTTCTGGTGAAGCCAAGTCCCCGTATAAATGTATCAAATTCTGATACCACATCCTTGGTGACTGTTTAACCGCATACAAAGTACTTCTTTAACTTGCGATGCTAGTCTTCTTACCCTTCCACCGCAAAGGCCTTCAGGTTGCTTCATGTAGATTTCCTCTTCCAAATCCCCGTGAAGAAATGCTGTCTTCACATCCATCTGTTCTACCTCAAAATCAAAAGCACCAGCAACAGATAAAAGTAATCTAATAGAAGTTACCTTGGCAACAGGAGAAAAAATATCACCAAAATCAATTCCCGGCACCTGGGAATAACCTTTTGCTACCAACGAGCTTTGTATTTCTCCACCTTCCCTTCTGCATTTGTCTTCTTCTTGAACACCCATTTGCTGCCAATGGGTTTCCTTTCAGCTGACAACTCCACCAGATCCCAAGCCTCATTTTTGTGCAAAGATGCCATTTCATCAACCATGGCCTCTTTCCAGAGTTTTCCATCCTCTGAATCCACTGCTTCCTTCACAGTTCTGGAATCATCATCAGTAACAGACAAAGCAAAGTTTGAACAGAAAGCAGATGGACTATACCTTTCTGGCTGCCTTCTTTCTCGAGCTGATCTTCTCACAGACGGAGTTTGTGGCTCTTCATCTTCTAATTCCTCCTCTACTACAGAGTCTGATTCTTCCTCCTTTAGTTCAAACTCTATCTCCACAAGTTCCTTTGGTTGGACTTCATGTTTAATAACATCTTTCACCTCTCTGAACACCACATCTCGACTGTACACAACTTCCTTGTTACTTCCAAAGCTTATAACCCTTTAAACCATCCTTATACCCAATAAAGATGCACTTTTCAGATTTACTATCCAACTTGGTTCGTTTCTCCTTTGGAACATGTACATATGCATCACATCCAAATACCCTCAGATGTGAAAGAGAGGGTTTCTTACCAGTCCATACTTCTTGTGGAGTCTTATCCTCCAACGCTGATGAAGGTGACCTGTTGACCAAGTAACATGCAGTATCCACCGCCTTTGCCCAGAATTCCTGTCCTAACCCCGCACCACTGAGCATGCTTCTTTCCCTTTCCATCAACGTCTTGTTCATTCTTTCTGCGACTCCATTTTGCTGAGGTGTATATGGAGTAGTCTTCAGCCGTGCTATACCACACTTCTTACAAAATTCTTCAAATTCCTTGCTGCAGAATTCTCCACCATTATCTGTCCTAGCACCTTTATCTTCTTCTCTGTCTGATTTTCCACCAGAGCCTTAAATTCTTTAAACCTGTCAAAGACTTCAGATTCTTCTTAAGGAAATATATCCATGTATTCCTTGAGAAGTCATCTATAAATGATACATAGTACACAGACTTACCCAGTGATGGAACTTTCACAGGTCAAACACATCACTGTGCACAAGCTCTAATATTTGTTTCGTCCTCTTACCACCAGAGGGGAAACTCACCCGATTCTGCTTCCCATATACACAATTTTCAACAGAAAATCAAATCCAGAGAGCTATTACTCATACCTTCTACCATACCTTCACCCATGAAAGTATCGAAGGCCCTTCTCTCCAATATGTCCAACCTTTGATGCCAACAACATGGTCTTTCTCTCCAGAGACCACTGAGATTTTCTGCTCCATTTTTAGGAACCATAGAACTATTGACCCGTCAATAACAGTTCTACCTTGCAGCTTGTACATAGTCCAATCCGAACTCCCGCATCAATACCTAGTGCCCTCGCCATCCTTGCAGGTAATCCTCTTCGAACACTGCCTTTACACCTGCATCATCCCAACTTTCCCTTACAGAATCAGATTTCTGGCCAGTGCAGGAATACGCAGAACACCGTAAGCATTCTAACCCTTCCACCTTGCAACTTCAACTTTACTTTTCCGCGACCAATGATTCTAGCCTCCTATCATCTTCTAAGAAGACATCACCACCATCATATTTCTCATACTCGCAGAACCACTCTCTATGGGGAGTGAAGTGAAAGGATGCACCTGAGTCAATTAACCTTGCCTCATGATCTACATGTGTACTTGAAGAAGCCAAGTACACATCCCCACCTTCATCTGAGGTGGTTTTCGCCTCTGCAGAAGGAGCATCATCAGATCCCTTTCCTTTATTAGGAGCTTTAGATTTACACCCCTTCTGAAGTGCCCTTCCTTTCCACATTTCTAGCACACCACCTTTGTAGGTTTTCCTGGAGATTTAGATCTCCCTCTAGATTTAGATCTCCCACTCGATGACTTATTTTTGTTTCTGTTCTGGGACCGTCCTCGTACAGACAGGGCATCACCATTCTGGTTGTCCATATTTTTCCGTCTCATCTCCTCCGTCAGCAAGGCTGAGACTATTTCATCAAACTGCAAAGCAGTTGCATTGCTACCTATTGCAATAACCAGACTATCCCACGAGTCTGGTAGAAAACACAACAAACTGATGCACTTATCTTCATCTGAAATTTTAATATCAACAGATAATAACTGACTTACCACAGTATTAAACGCATTCAGATGCTCTGTCACCGAGTCTCCATCTTTCATCCTCAGGTTATACAGCTTTTTCCGCAGGAATAGTTATTCACCAGAGACTTAGATTGGTACAAAGTCCCTAACTTGTCCCATAGAGCCTTCACCGTAGCTTCCCCTAATACATTCAGCAATACTGAATCTGAGACAACTAATCGTTATTGTGCTCTTTCCTTCACTGATCCAACTTCTTTCCATTCTTCATCAGTAACTCCCGTTGGTTAGTACCCAGATCTACCGCAATCCACTGATCTTTATCCACCAACAGATCCTCCATCTTGAGTTTCCACAACTCAAAACTTTGACCATTGAACTTCTCAATCTCTATCTTTACGCTGCTCACCATCTTCTTTCACCACCAGAATCGATCTCGCAGATCTCCCACTGAACAGGGTCTACCACAGGCCCACGCGAAACCCCTCAGCAACAAAGGCATCCCCTTGAAGCCAAAACAGCTCTAATACCAAATGTAGGTTTTAACCCCGTACAGAAATTACCTGCATACGAATTCTAAATCGTAGGAAAAATAAAAATGCGAGAGCATAACACATAAAACACATATACACAAAGATTTCCCACTGGATCTCAAAACTGAGACTACCAGCTTGATTTTTCAATTATATTCCTTTCAATGTTACAATACATATTTAAAACATGCCGAAGCATCCAATACCATGGACCGAAAAACCATCGCGTCCAAACCATGGACCGAACCATAGGTAGGTTCTCCACCTAATATAGGTCCAAAAAAAAATTATCCGCGGCACTGCCCCGAACCCCGTAGAGGGGGGCTACTCGCCCCCCTCAAACCCCCCGAATATGGGGGACTTCCGCACCCCTTCTACCCCCCCGGTTCACTACATAGGTTAGTCGTGGAAATAATATAACACAACCCAACACAAAGTTCCTCATAGGGTTGACACAGAGGGTTCTAGGCTGACATTGAGGCCAGGTGGGATGACAGTGAGCTTCAGATTATGCTGGAGAGGGTTTCGTTGGGAAGAATTTTCGAATATCTGCTTCTGAATAGAGAGATATTACTGCCAGATTATTTTCTTTGGTGGGTGAGCCGATTTGGCACCCAATTGTACGCAGAAAGACTACATAATAAAATAAACCTCAAAATTGTTGCATTAGTTTTCCCATGTTAGGTTTTTCTGGGGACGAGTTGTGCAAAAATAACAGTGTCACTTGTGTGTTTTCTATTTATTTGAGTTGTTGATCTGTAGATGATTGAGACTATATTATGTTTATTTCGATATTTATATGTTTAAATAACTTGTTCATATTTAACAAGTAGGAGAAATAAATCAGATAATACATATTAAATTTCTAATGGGTAATACTTAGAAATTTCAATAGTTGGAATGTGATAGGTGCCTCAGACTGCTTAGAGGAGACTGACCTAGTAACATGATTTCTTACATAGGTTGTGAGAGTCTTTGAGATGGCTCTATGAGATGTGACTTTCTCAACTTTCCTCTCAATGGGTTCTAGCTCCTCTTTTTTACTTGGTGATTCTTCAATTATACTAGGGGTCCTTGTGGGAGTTCGAGGCTTCCCCTATTTAATCCTGGTGATTTTCCTTGTTTTGAACTAGAGGGGAGTTTTCCTCTGCCTTTTCTTCCTAGATTTGATTGGTGTGCCCAGGGTAGCTAGGACAACAATTGCCTCCTTTTCAGGGTGTTCAGGAGACAAACTTTTCTGTTATGGGATACCTCCTCTTCTCTAGGTGTAGTGGTTTTCTCAGGGCTTGGTTCTTCTTGCTTCTCTCCCTCTTCTTCTTCATTTTGTTCTTCCTCCACCTCTTCCTTTTTCTATGGTTATTCCTTTGTTTTCTTTGCCTATACCTATTCATTTTCCTCTACCTCTCCTTCCTCTTCTGCCTATGATTCTTCTCCTTCAGCAGTAGAGGCTTAGGTCTCACCAAGTGCAAGGATTTGAGTGTCAGGGAAGGCTTATTTGTCCATATCTTTGAATGTGGACCAGAGGATGGGAACCCTTAACTTATTCAAAGCATCTTCCACTATTATTTTGGTGAGACCATGGTGTCCTAATTGTTGTTTCTTTCCCTCTTTCACCTTCTGGCTCATGTCCATAATGGACAGTAGGAGGAAAGAAGACACACTGAGTCTTTGGGATATGGGCAATCTTGCTAAAAATGTCATTTCATGGAGAACTCTGAACTGGTTGCCATAGAATACACTCAATCTTCCCTCAAAAGAGATAAACTTAAGGATATGGTAGGCCACCTCATCCCAAGGATAGGGGAGGTTGTCCCTTATGACTACATTTTTATCTTCAATTGGTCTCTCACTAGAAACGAAGAAATTCTTCTTAGTAATGGCACTGTTAGACTTGTCTTCTTTTCTCCAATGGACCCCAGGGGGAAGTTTTGTCACCCCACTGATTAGCTTAGGATTGATGGTAATGGATAATCCCTCCACCACAGTGGTAGCAATGGCTCTTGCCTAAGGGTTTAGGGCCATGGAAAACTCATAAGTGATATTATCATCATATCCTTTTAGTAGCTCAAAGAAACCTAACCACTCATGCCTCCTGAAAATGTCTATTACAGGGAGATGAAGCTGAATTCTCTTAGTATCTGTAGGCTCTCTCCTATTGAATCCCCATCCCATCTTCTTCTATATTTTCAACTAGGTGTAGGAGGGTTTCTTCTTGTAAGAGCTCCATTATGAATTCAAATGGAACAAAGGGGTGGGACCTCTAGCTAATGACAATTATGTATATCCCTTCTATTTTATAGACAAAAAAACTCTTTTAATCCACAAGACAATTGTTATTACTAAGAGATTTGAAGGTGCACCAACATGTAAATCATGGACAAGAGAATGAGAGGGGCCACTTAATTTTCACCATAAGGCCTCATATAATGATAATTAAAGACCAAATCTACCCAGGAACCGTTGTTGGATCCTTGGAGGCTTCATGTAGCAGTTTTTTGTGCTTACTATAGCTTCTTGTATTTCCTTTAGCTACCTCTTGTAGCTACCTCCTATAGTAATGACAGAGTAGGGTTTGACTCTCTCGATAGCTTCCCAAGCTCATTCCTACCTTAACTAGTTTCCAAATGAGTGAAGGTGCAAATAAGTTTGAGCTTTGGTATGTTATACGCTATTTGTGGCTAGGGCTCGGAGCGTTGTGATAACTCGCAATAGTATGAGTTTTCCTTGTTTGGGCCGTTGGCCCACCTGGAGTGATCATTCTCTTGTACCTCGTAATCAACACCCACTCTGTCTTAACTGATATTGACTGGTGTGACACTCTTGCATTGCATGATGACTAATAGATCACTTTTCATTCACTAGGTAAGGGTGGCCAAGTTAGCTAACCACATATAGCTTATAAAAAGACCTTACCTCGACATTCATACATTTTTCATTATTTTACACCTATAGAAGTGCTTAGAGGTTACAATACCTATGCCTACCTTGTGCTCGATCGATACATGCTAGAGTGTTGGACCTCTGTGCTGTTGCTCATGGAGTTACCTTATTGTCTTTTTTCTCTTGTGTATACTTTCTTTGCCCATGTGTATTTGGCTATTAGTGGTGTTCATGTGTGCAGGTTCTTTTTTGATATCCGAAGTGTTGTTTCTACTACTGTATAGTCCTTCTTGGAATGGAAAGGTGCTTCAGGATGATGGTACCATCCCTTCAACTTGATGGGAAGAAAAACTAGGTTTCAGGGTTTTTTTTTCTTTTGAATTTTTTTTTTAATGAGACAAAGCTTAGGGTTAGTTCAGAGAGATAATTATTTTTGCGAGTCAGGGATGCATGGAGGACGAGTGAATGGTTGGATCGAGATGGACGAACCCTAATTAACCTAGGATAGGCCATGCATGATGATTTTCTCAATTGGATCATTTTACTGTAGAATTTTAGAACATCCTATAGTGCTACAAGATCCTCCTATAGCAGTTACAAGGCATCTTGTAGCAATCCAGAGAAGGCCTAACAATGGGTTTTTGATCCCAAACGATGGGTGAGAGTGGTTAGGACATGGTTTGCATGGATGGTATGGGGTAGATCGAGGGAAACATTTGAGTGGAACTTGAGCTTGTTGTCCCTATAGCTCTATAATTTTCCACTGGCCTCAAAACCTAAAAAATGACAAAAATTATTAATGAATAGATTGTAGATCCCTATCATGGCATTCTAATAATTATTATGTCGATGTGCATATTTATTTTGGAACATCGATTTAACATCCATAGAATGTTTTAGAATATTTTTAGTAGTATACACAAATCATACAATGATATTTTATTTTCAAATTAGTTATGCTTTATTTTTCGCTTTTAATCAAATTCATTAATTAAAAAATATTTGATATGAACAAATGTTATATGAAATGGTTATGATTTTTTGGGAATATTTTATTGATAAGTCATGGTATTGGCTCATGGTATTGTAATAAATCCTATTTAATGATTAAGAATCTATATCATAATGTCAGGGTAAATCTACATAGTTAAAAATCATGTTTCTTTAAAATGTATATATGTTTAACATATATAAAATATTTTTAATAATAATAATAATAATAATAATAATAATAAAGTTATAATCTAGTTAATTTTAATGATTATTTCAATTTTAGCAACTTGAAACATATGATGAAGTGCTTTGATGCATATTAAGTTTTGATGCCTATCAACATTCACCAAGAAATTAATTTATATGGTTGCACTAGTTGATACTTAAACTAGAATTCTAAAAGTCATATTCCAAAATAAATACACCTACATGCATACTAGGGTAGCCATATAAATTAAATGATTGGTAAACAATGGTAGAGATTATAACTCTTTGCTTCATGATACATCTCACATTATAGTTTGGAGAATTATGTGGTGAATATTTTGAGATTTTTGAGAGCTCAACACAATATTCATTTTTTAGTTTTGATGTTTCGAGTCAATACCATAACTCATCACCAGGAAATAAATCTGGAAATTTAACTAAATTATAACTTTGTCTTAAATTATTGTTGTTATAATTAATTATGAAAGAATTAATACACGAGTTAAATATGTATGTATTCAAAAAAATGTAACAATGTTCTTAACCATGGAAATTTTTAACATGTGAATAGGCTTTGTAACAATATCATGGCTTATCAATATGAGATGCCCAAAAAACCATACATTTCATATAACATTTTTTCATGTGTCTTTTCTTTAATTAATCAATTTAATTGAAAGGAGCATAACTACTTTTAAGATAAATCTCAACTTTAATATTTGACTACTATTAAAAATCTTATAAGATATTTCACGGAGATTAATTCCATAATATCCTTCTAATAATTATTAATAATTAAAATGATATTTAAAAAAAATAAGAATATTGAATTTAGGCTTTTGTGATCCATATCAAATTTTGAGAAGAATCTTTGGCGAAAATCACATAGAGATAATTTTGTCAATGCGTTTCGAACCAACTAGTGTGGTTCATTGTCAAGACAAGTTGAATGAGCAGATCTTGCTATGAATTATAAATAGATCGGGCAGAATATCCAGGTAATGGCTAGAATAATGACAGCTCGATTTGACCAGGAAACGGCTAGTTAGACCAAATTTTTTATTCAAATCAATTAATTTGGTTATTAATTTTCTTATTAAAATAAACGTAAATTGATAATTTTATAAATATAAATTAAAATAAGGGAGTTAATATACTATAATCATAAAATAATCGAATAATTAAAAATAGATAATAGTTAACTATGTTTTAAATAAATATAAGTTAATTATATTTTAAATAAAATATCAGTTAAAGGGAGATTTAAATCCTAAAAATAAGTTAATTATAAATCAACGAGGTTATATAAATATTAGTTGGTTGTATAAGTTAGAAATAGAATATTCTATAAATAGTTAATTCTATTTTAACATATAAACTAAAAGGACATATAAATAAATAAATAAGCTTCATATTCATTAATATTATAATAATAAAATAATAATAAAATGAAAATAAAAAAATAAATAAAATAAAATACAAATAAAATATATAAATAAATAAAATTTTAGAGAATAAAATATTATTAATAGTTTATTAAGGGTAAAAATTAGTATATTCATTAAAAAAAATAAAAAAATAAAATAAAAATATTAATAAATAAAATAAAAATAAATAAAAATTTTAATTTTAATTTAAGAAATCAAGAGCTGAATAAAAATAAATAAATAATAACAATAAATAAAATATAAATAAATAAATTAGATAAAAATATAATTTAATTTAAGAATCAAAGAGCCTTTAAAAAAAAAAATTAATTTAAGAATCAAAGAGCTTGAATAAATAAATATTCCACAAAATGGACAACATAAGTTCTTGGGATGAGGAAGCATTGTCACTAGCAACCAGATTGGTTCCTGGGTTTGGAAACGGATCAGTCAATACTGCTGAGGGTTTTGAATTCTTTAAGAGTTTAGTAAGCTCAGCTTTATGTGGACAGTCTTTCGTCCAATAATCCTCATCACATATAAAGCATGGATGACTTGGTTTCCTTTCTCCAGAAGGGTTTGCTGAAGATTTTTTAGAAGACGACTCCTCTTGTTTCTTCTTTTTCCGTTTCTTTTTCTTCTTGCCTCCTGGTCGCTTTGGTTGTTTGCCTTTGTTAGTCGACACGGCATTTACCTTCGAGGCGAGAAGTTATTCATTTGCATTTTGACTAGAAACCGTACGATCTTTCATTGATGTAGCCTTTACAGTTTTCGTGCTAGTCATACCTATCACGCCATCGGTGGCATGAGAGCCTTTGTTTGATTTAGGAGGAGGAGGAATGGAAAACTCTGGTGTAGGAGCATCAATGATTTTTTCATAGAGCATGCCAGATTGAGTATAGATCAAGTCTAGATATTGCACACGAGCAATGACTTGCTCTTCAGGGACGACCCCTCCCTTTGCCACATATTCTATAATCGAAGGCAACAATGACTTAATAAACCATTCAGCTAGCAGTTGGTCAGGGACATATGTTTTTACCATTCTACGATGACGTCACCACTCATGAATATGATCAGATATGTGAGTGGCCGTCGTTTGTTTGAAATTGGTAAGAAGCTCTGTTCCCGTTTTGTACCTTATTGGTAACTGAAAATGGGTTAAAAAAGTTGTGGCAAGGGTGCTGAAGTTATCAAATGAAGCTCTAGGCAACTCGATGTACCATTTTTCTGTCAGACTGGTTAACGTTCGCTGAAAAAGGTGAAGCCTAATCGAATCATCATTGAGAGTGTTGGATGAACACCACAGATGAAAGGTCATCACATGATTCGATGGGTCTTCACCCAGATTTCCATTAAATTTAGGAATATTTGATGAAAGCTTATGAGGAATCACTGGCCACCAAGGGGCATGGCTAACAGAATCACTCATTGTAGCTGTTCCTCAAAAGGGTAAACAATCAAATGGAGGCGTATGATCAGCTAAAACAGAGTGGAGGTGATGGTAAGAACACGACCAAGGCTCAAAAGCTAATGATAATGCATTCACAATGGTTATTTATGGAGGTTGGTTCATTTTTTAATGAGCTTGAAGTCTAGTGGAACATGTGCTCATTGCTGAGGTTTAATTTTTAATGAGCTTGAAATTTGCATAAAACTGCTTGTGATAATGGTCATTGAAATTCGATTCCCCGTTAACACTATGTTCTTTTGATGGTTGTACTACTTGTTCAATTTCTCCATCAAACTAATTAGAAATGAGAATACATGTTTGAAAAATGAGTTAAAACACTAATGCCCTACTCGAATTACATGAAAAGTAATTTAAAAGTAGTTTTAACCCCTCATTTTACCATTTTTGAATCTGGGATTGTTCGAGCTTCGGAGGTGTTTTCCCCCTTGATTTTCACTAGCTTATTCTAGGAGATTCTGCAGACAATTTTCGGCGCCGTCTAGACCAGGTAGGAGCTGAACCTGAGCTCTTCAGTTGCATTCTTTCCTTTTTTAATTCTGAGCATGTTTCCTTGCTTTCTTGAACCTCTAGGGTTTGAACAATTCATTCTGCCCCCATTGCACCCTATGTACATCGAAAGGTGTGATGCATATTGGGCTGGCCGTTGGCCAGTTAGTATGCATCTCACCCAGTACACAGCTGGGGTGCGATGGGCGCAAGGAGGGAAACTCGTGCATTGTTTTTTCATGGAAATTTTGCTTGTTTTTTGCCAAATCAGGATCCTAACTCTTCTCTTGTTTTTTTTAGAGATTCATCGGAGCAAAATGGTTTTTACACAACGAGAACACGAGCATGAAGAAGAGGACATGGTTGCTTTACACGATCTAGGTATGGTAATTGCATTGCGGAACTGTGGTTTGCTCAAGTTCTTCCACATATCTAGCATGAGGAAACAAATCAATTTGTTGCAATATTTCCTCGATGCATGGGATCCTACCAACCAAGTGTTCCAGGTCAGAGGCAAATCCATCCCCTTGACTGTTGTGGACATCTACTTTTTGACCGGTTTATGAAGGTGTGGTGCCCCTCTCTCACTATCAGGTTCCACCCGTGGGGGTGAATCTATGAGGGACTATATTCACCGATACTGTAGAGAAGGATCTCAGCCGAGCAGGGACGGCAAGATCAACATCCGAGATGTCACTGATCGGTCCCTGAGGACTATCCTATTCACCTTTGCTAGACTGGCTGGTAGTGCGACTCTTCACTTGGCCAACAGGTCCTATATGTAGTATGCCTTGGAATGCCTCAAACCAAAGGCGTTCAACTGGTGTGATGCAGTGCTTCTAGTGATAAAAGAACAACTTACCAAGGTGAAAAATGGAAGATCCAAGAACTTTGGCTATGGTTCTAATTTGACAACTTTCACCTTGGAGAAGATCCCACTGATGCAGCCACAGTACATTTCACTTGGTTTGCCACCACCGGCAGAGCCACGGATGCAGAGATGGGTTGACCTTATGGCCCGACATGCTAGTCAGTCGCAGGTTTCTTTCTCTGATGCCTTCTTCAAGTGGTTCAACCATCAGGAGATGGTTTATGCCAAGTGTTCGTATGCTGGTATGGATTTCTAGGGTGACCCAGATTTGGTGCTGCCAGCTGGCGAGCAGTGGGGTGTTATAGGTAAAATCTTTGACCATATCCCTATTAATTTCTTTTGTAATATTCCTGTGCTTTCTTTTATCAAGACTAATCAAAACTCTTGTGCTCATGTAGATACCAGATTGGTGCGACCATCAGTGCGCCTGAGAGCACCAGTTGCCGTTCCAGCAGGAGAGGCTGTAGGGAGGGTTTCCATTCGTGAACTAGATGTGGCCGAGACTCTTACAGTGTTACAGGATCAAATCGAGGGTCTCACCCTTGGTATCCCGGATGTGAGGACTGACGAGCTGCCTTTGAGATTACAGTGACATACCATTGGTGTGCTGAGTCGATGGACTAGGATTTTGTGCATGATTACACAGGCGGTGACTTGTTATCACCAGCACCATTAGACTAGGGGGCCCCCAAGCATTTTGAGTTTTTGTGTCATTTGACCGATTTTATCTTGGACACAGAACACTATGTATAAACCATAAACAGTTATATATATTTTTGATTTTCGGAGCTTTATTTCAGTTAAGTTATATGATCCTGATGCAAATATTGATGAAATGATTTTCTTTTATAAATGTTGGAAATGTCTATCTAACACATAATTTTCTAACAAATCTGTTAATGTGTTTAAGTTTCTGGAAATATGTTGATATTGGATAGAATCGAATTGTCTTTCCAAAATCTTGACCCTTAGGAATATGTAATAGCTAGCTGGATTCCGTATGGAATAGATGTCAATGAGCTGTAGAATGATGAGTTGTGAGTCTAGCCTAATGACAAGTCGACGTATGCCATGTGTGGTGGCATCAGAGAGGAGCTCTATCAAAACACTGTATTCAATGATGTTGTTCATTGATCGATCAATACATACCCCTTTGAAACTCACTAACTCACCGCTTGGATCAAAGATGGCCCAAGCCGTAGAAGACAGGTTCCGCGAACTACAGCTCGCTCCGTCAACATATCCAACAACCAATTCCAATAGGTTTGACATCTGCAACAAATGCAAAAGTGGATTACCTAACCAAAACGATTACTCTTAGCAAAAACAAAAATGTAACAAAAGCATATGAAGAGGTTACTACACTGAGTCAAGCATAGTAACACTTAAGGTACAACCCGTTTCGGGGTTGCAACAATGGAATCCCATCATAATCCACTAACTCGTAGGCTCCTTTTGCTAATACATGCTTAACAATATAGGGGCCCATCCATAAAGACTGAAACTTACCTGCTCCCAACTTATCAGACTCCTAGTCGTAAAGTAAGACTAGGTCACCTTCTGAGAAGACACGGGGTTTGACATTCTTGTGAAAATGTGCCTTGACTCATTTCTTATGTGCTTCGTTAGCCAAGGTGGCATCACGACGGGTTTCATCCAGTTTGATTAGTTCCAAGAAATGAACCTCCTCTTCTGAAGTTCCGGGGAGAAGATCGACTGTGAGTTTGAGGGACGAAATTTTGCATTGAACTGGTAAGATTGCTTCCAGGCCATACACATGCTGAAAGGGTGTACACTCGGTCACATTCCTCACCGATGTTTGCTATGCCCACAAGGTTAAGTACAGGATTAGGTGCAAACTCTACTAATGGACTCCAATCATCCTTTGTAGCATGTGCTTTAGGACTTTGTTGATTGCCTCAACTTGTGCGTTATCTTGCGGATAATACGGAGTAGAGCTATCGTGGGATAGTCCTAATTTGGCAACCAACTCAACCATCATGTGATTGAGAAAATGTGATCCATGATCTGTGACTATAGCTTGTGGAACACTGAATCTGGAGGATACATGATTGAAAAATAAAAGAGCTGCCGTTTTGCCACTGTTGTTTAATGTAGGCATCGCCTCGGCCCATTTCGTAAAATAGTCAATTGTGACTATGACATGCCCATGCCCCCCAGCCGAGGTGGGGTTACATGTCATGAAATCTATGCCCCATTTGGTGAATGACCCAATAGAAACTACTGGATGCAAGGATGTGGGTGATATTCTAGTTTTGCGGTCGAAAATTTGACAAGCATGGCAACTTCTGACTGTGGTTATGCAATCCTTGAACATTTTTTTCCAGAAGTATCTTGCTCGTAAATATTTTGTGCCGTATCGTAACCAAATTGATGCCCCCCACATGCGCCTAAATGACAATCATTCAGGACTTTTTCAGCCTCCTCATGGGTGAGGCACCTCCGCAGAACTGTACCAATACCACGACAGTAAAGCATATCACCGATGATCATGTACTCTTTTTCTTGGTATCGAGTATGTCGTTGGTCTGAGCGGGACGTATTATACCTATATGTTTGGTTCTGGAGATAGATGATTATATCTCCATACCACAGATCACTTGAAGATATTAGAAACAAATATTCAGCCACGATTGTTGTTTCATATGTTGAATCGTTGGACGACGATGGGAAGTCACATAGTAACTCCGCGAAAACTAGGGCTTTCTTTGATTTGGATATTACGAATTCCAGATCAAACTCTTGCAAAATTGCTATCCATTTGGAATATTTTCCCCCCAGTAACTGTCGCGACAAGATATAAATCATGGGTTGCAATCTGACAAAATGGTAGTTTTTCGAAAGAGGACATAGTGTCAAAATCTTTGTATCGCTTGAACAACTGCGAGAGCTAGCTTTTCAACATAGGAGTACTTGCTTTCCGTATCATTTAAGTTTCGACTTAAATAGTAGATAAGATATTCAATAGCTAGATACAGGTTAAAGTCTTTTTTCTAATCAGGAGCATACATTAATGATGCTTTTACTAGGGATTCCTTTAGAGCATCAAAGGAAGCTTGTGCAACTTGATCCCAATTGAAGGGTACTTCTTTTTTCAACAGACGTATATAACCTTTAGCAAGTTCATCATAATTTGGAATGAACCTCCTCAGAAAGTTGGCTTTCCCTTGGATTTTCTGAATCTGAAGTAAATTTGTAGGTGGAGGCAGATCGATGATATCCTGAACCTTACACGGGTCAAGACGAATCCCATCCTTTGAGACTACAAAGCCAAGTAAATGACCAGAAGTGACACAAAATACACATTTGTGTGGATTGAGTCGTATCTTGTAGTGTCGGTAACATAGGAATATCGCTTTCAAATGCTACAAATGATCGGTCCGCTTTAACGAATGAGTCTGAAGATTGTTGAGATATGGTTAAATGATGTTTTTGATGTTGTGGAACGCATAATTCATTTCCCTCTGAAAGGTTGCCCCTACATTCTTCAAACCAAAAGGTAGGTTTCTGTACGCGAATGTGCCCCACGGACAAATAAATTCCATCTTTGACTGGTCCTGTGGGCGGATATTTATTTGATTATACCTCGAAAAGCCATCCATAAATGAAAATATTTCACATCCGGTGCATTCATCAATTATCTGGTCAATGAAGGGTGTAGGGTAGTTGTCTTTTGGAAAATCTTGATTTACATCCCTATAATCGATGCACACTCTAATCGTTCCTTGCTTTTTCATTACAGGAACAATATTCAATACCTACCCAATGAGTTCGAGGAATCGGGTAAATGAAACCAGCATGGAGAAGTTTTTCAACTTCTCCCTTGATGGCAGCGCCTTTCTTTGGGTGCATGGGCTGAAGCGGTTGTTGTACTGGTTTGACATCTGGATACATCTTGATTTCATGTTCAACTATGCTCAAGTCAATGCCTGGCATTTCTTCATATGAACATGCAAAGACATCTCTGAACTCGCGAAAGAGAGTGTAATATACTTCCAGTTCTGAAGAAGAACAAGATTTGCCAACATGAATATTCTCTACAACATTTGGTTTGGTCAAGATATTGATGGCCATAGTCTCTTCAATATTGGACAAGTTTCACTCGGAATCCACCGTATTTACAGTATTTGATAGGAAATCAGAAACTGAAGGATGATCAAGGTCACTGGAACAATCTTCTTTGTAATCTGGAAGATGGGAACGATGGTGGTATTCTACCCATGGTGCCCTGTCAATCATCATTGACTGAAAAATTCCTCGTCTGTAGAATGTACATGTGACCAAGGATCTGAAGAGGTACCATATTCCTTAGACCTATCTATCGAAACGCCTTATGAGCATTGATTTGTGTTTGCCTCCCATGCTGAAAACATTGATTGCTACAATATTTCTATTGGGCTTGAAGGAAAAGCCTGGCAATGATCTATGCTAACATCGTTTTTGGACATCTTCTGAATGGAAGACACCATATTGTAGGTTACCACCGTGGCCACTTCCGCCAGATTGTTTGGATGTGGTAGGGAAAAAGTAACCATCAATGTACGGTATTTTAGTATGCTTACTCCGATATTTTGAAGCGATGAGAGCTTCCGTGGATCATCGGAACGCTTCCCATAACTTGTGAAATGTTGGGGAGAAATGTTTGTTGGTCAAAAATTGTAATTTCTCCTTGGAAAGGAAATGAAATCTTTCTGAAGTATGTCGACACAACAGCAGCCATAGCATAAATCCAGGGCCTTCCCAGTAGGATGTTGTAATCAAGGTTTCCGTTTATAACTTCAACATCGATTTCTACTGTCTTGCCCCCCAGTTCGACTTGTAAGTTACTTAAAATCCCGTATGGAGTGTATGTTCAGCAATCAAATGCTTTTAACGTCGTTGACGATCGTGACAAGGGTGGTGAGCCTAAATTTTCCCAGCAACTCATTGACATAATACATGTAGATGCCCCCTCATCAATAATTGTTCGATTAACAATTTTGTTGAGGGATTTCACTTGAATAAGGAAAGTGAGTTGAGCTAGTAGTTGAGGGTCATATCCTTTATGATTAAAGGCCACAAGATTGGAATCCGCTGGGTCAATCCCACCTATTGCTAATAATAGAGCCTACTTCTGGGAGGGGCAATTTTGTAGTACCTCAAGTGTCAACATAGTGGACAGCAATTAGGCCAGGTCCTCTACTATATTATAATTTTGTGTTGCTCTGACACGAGGATTAAATGTTGATTTGTGTACTACTCCCTTTGGCGGCTTTATCGTTAGCTCAGAAAGGATGGGTGGTACAACTTCGGTCGAAGTTGTTGTCAAACTACTAGGTTGATCAGTAGCCTTGTTGTTCGACAGCTGTGGATTCCCGTAATATTTATTCCTTGTCAATATCAAAGCATCATTTTGCTTATTGAATTTAGGCTTCTGTGATCCATATCAATTTTGAGAAGAATCTTCGGTGAAAATCACATAGAGATAATTTTGTCGACGCGTTTCGAACCAACCAGTGTGGTTCATCGCCAGGACAAGTTGAATGAGCAGATCTTGTTATGCATTATAAATAGATCGGGCAAAATATCCAGGTAACAGCTAGAATAATGATAGCTCGATTTGATCGGGAAACAGCTAGTTAGACCAAAATTTTTATTCAAATCAGTTAATTCGATTATTAATTCTCTTATTAAAATAAACATAATTGACAATTTTATAAATATATATTAAAATAAGCGAGTTAATATATTATAATCATAAAATAATCGAGTAATTAAAAATAGATAATAGTTAACTATATTTTAAATAAATATAGGTTAATTATATTTTAAATAAAATATCAGTTAAAGGGAGATTTAAATCCTAAAAATAAGTTAATTATAAATCAACGAGGTTATATAAATATTAGTTGGTTGTATAAGTTAGAAATAGAATATTCTATAAATAGTTAATTCTATTTTAACATATAAACTAAAAGGACATATAAATAAATAAATAAGCTTCATATTCATAGTCAAAAAATAAAATAAATAAATTTAGAGAATTACAATATTACTTAATAGTTT